>PVIH01010272.1:0-76645 GCA_004025045.1 Sigmodon hispidus
CAGGGTCCTCTGATTCCCTCTCCAGGAGGGGATGTCTGCAGGGTCCTCTGATTCCTACTCCAGGAGGGGATGTCTGCAGGGTCCCCTGATTCCCTCTCCAGGAGGGGATGTCTGCAGGGTCCCCTGGTTCCCTCTCCAGGAGGGGATGTCTGCAGGGTCCCCTGGTTCCCTCTCCAGGAGGGGATGTCTGCAGGGTCCCCTGATTCCCTCTCCAGGAGGGGATGTCTGCAGGGTCCCCTGATTCCCTCTCCAGGAGGGGATGTCTGCAGGGTCCCCTGATTCCCTCTCCAGGAGGGGATGTCTGCAGGATCCCAGGGCACCTGGTGACAAAGCTGTTAGCTCAGTTTGAAAGTATTTATTGAGAATTTTTGCATCTATGTTCATAAGGGAAATTGATCTATGATTCTCTTTCTTTATTGAGTCTTTATGTTGTTTAGATATCAAAGCAACTATGTCCTTACAAAAAGAATTAAGTAATATTCCTTCTGTTTCTATTTTGTGGGATAATTTGAGAAATATTGAAGTTAACTCTTCTTTGAAGTCTGGTAAAATTCTTCACGAAAACCATCTGTCTCTGGGATTTTTTTTTTTTTTGCGGGGTTGTGGGGGGAGTAGACTTTTAAATACTGCTTTTTATTTTACTGGGTGTTACAAGTCTCTTTAAATTGCTTATCTGATCTTGATTTAACTTTGGTAGGTGGAACATTTTGAGAAAAGTATCCATTTCTTTGGGGTTTTCTAATCTGATGGAGGACAGGTTTTTAAAGTATCTCATCATGATACTCTGGATTTCCTCAGTGTCTGCTGTCCTTTACATCTCTCATTTTGTTAATTTGGATCTTCTTTCTCCTCTCTTTAGTTAATTTGAATAAGGAGTTGTCAATTTCATTGATTTTTATCGAAGGACTAACTCCTAGTTTCATTGATTTTTTTGTAATTTTTTTTTTTTTTTTTTTTACTTTATTGATGTTTGGCTCTTAGTTTGGTGGTGTCTTGCTTCCACTCTGCTTGGATGTGATTTTTTTCTTTTGTTCTGGAGCTTTCAGGTGTGCTGTTAAGATACTAATGAGGTGTCTCCAAGTTGTTGATGTAGGCATGCACAACTATGAACTTGTCTCTTAAAATTGCCTTCATTGTGTCCCTTAAGTTTGGGCATGTTGTGTTTTCATTTTCATCCAGTTCTAGGAAGTCTTTAATTTCTTTCTTAATTTCTGTTCTGACCCCCTTTTTTTTTTTTAATTCAGTATTGAGTTGTCTGTTTCCATGAGTTTGTAAACTTTCTGTTGTTTGTTTTTGTTGACTTCCAGTTGTAATATGTGGTAGTCTTATAGAATGCAGGGTGTTATTTTGATTTTCTTGTATCTGTTAAGATTTGTTTTATGCCTGAGCATGTGGTCAGTTTTGGAGAAAGTTCTTGGAGCTGCTGAAAAGAAGGTATGTTCTTTTGTGTTGGGTGAAATGTGTAAATATCTTTTAGGTCTTTTTAGTTTATGATGTAGTTAGTGTCTGCATTTATCTGTTTTGTGTGTTTGTCTGGATGACCTTTCTGTTGGTGAGAGTGGTGTTTTAAAGTTACCTGCTATCACGGTGTAAGGGTTAATATGTGACTTCAGATGTAGTAGTGTTTATGAACTTGAGTGCCCTTGAATTTGGTTAAGAATTACAACATCCTTTTGGTGAATTCTTCCTGGGATGAATATACTGTGCTTCTGTATCTCTTCTGATTAGTTTTTTTTCAAGTCTGTTTTATCAGATATTAAATGGCCACACCAGTTTGCTTCTTAGATTCATTTTCTTGGGATATCTTTTTATATCCTTTTACCCAGAGGTGATGCCTATTCTTGATGTTAAGGTGTGTACATTAGATGCAGCAGAAAGATGGATCATGTTAGTCTGTGTCTTTTTTTTTTTTTTTTTAAACTTTATTTATTTATTTGCCTTGGTGTTTGCCTGGAACTGGAACTACAGACAGTTGTTAGCTGCCATGTGGGTGCTGGGAATCGAACCCGGGTCCTCTGGAAGAGCAGACGGTGCTCTTAACCGCTGAGCCATCTCTCCAGCCCCAGTCTGTGTCTTTTTATTGGGAAATTAAGACCATTGGTGTTGTGAGTTAGCAATGAGTACTTTATTTTATTTTATTCCTGTTATCTTGTTGTTATGGTGTGAAATTTTCTTCTCTTCTTTTGATTTGCTGGTTTGATATTATTAATTCCTTGTGTTTTCTTGGGTATATTTAGTGTATTTTCCTTCCAGTGCCTTCTGTAGGGCTGGATTCATAGATAGATACTGCTTAGATTTGGTGTTTCTCAAGGAACATCCTTCTCTATCTGTTGTGATTGAAAGTTTTTCTGGGTATAGTGATCTGGGCTGGCATCTATGGTCTCCTTGAGTTTGTAGAATATCTGTCCAGGATCTTCTGGCTTTTGGAGTCTCCACTGAGAAGTCAGATATTATTCTAATGGGTCTGCCTTTGGATGTGACTTTGGTCTTTTCCCCTTGAATCTTTTAATATTCTTTCTTTGCTCTGGAAGTTTAAATTTTTTTGTTTTGTTTCATTTTCTGAGACAAAGTTCCTATGTGTAGCAGCCCTGGCTGTCCTGGAACTCACCTGCCTCTGACTCCTGAGTGCTGGGATTAGAGGTGTGAACTACCATGCCCGGATGCTTAATATTTTGATTATTATGTTTTAAGGGGAATTTATTTTCTGGTCCAGCCTATTTGTTGTTTTATATGCTTCTAAGCACCTCCTTCTTTAGGCGAGAGAAATTTTCTTCTTTGATTTTGTTGAATGTATTTTCTGTGGCTTTGATCTGGATTTTCTTTCTTTTCTCTATTCCTATTATTGGTAGATATGGTCTTTTCATTGTGTCCCAGGTTCCTTGATGTTTTGTGCCTGGGTTTATTTTAGAATTAATATCTCCTTTGACTGAGGTATCCACTTCTTCTACCTTGTCCTCAATGCTTGAGATTCTCTTTCACGTCTGGTAGTCTGAGCCTTACCACTGAGGTCTTTGTTTAACTTCCTAAATTTTTCATTTCTAGTTTTTCTTTAGTTTGGGTTTTCTTTAGTGATTCTATTTGTTTTCTAAATTTTTCTTTCATGTTTTGAATTATTTTTATTATTACATTAATCTGTTTATTTGTGTTTCATAAACTTCAGTAGGGGATTTATTCATATCCTCTTTATGGCACTTGCCCATGTTTATAATTGCTATTTTGTAGTTCTTATCTTAGACTTGTGTTTTAATAATCATGGCTGCCTATTTTTTCTGTAGTCTCAATTTCATGTTCCTTGATTGTTTGGTCTAGATCCTCTACTTTTCTTTGAGTCCTGATGTTTATCCTTGGCTTGAATCACTCCATTTGTGAGCCTTTCCTCGAGATCTCTAGCTAAACTATCAGATTTCAGTTCTATCTTCAGATTTCATCTTCAGTCTGAAGTGTTTGCATCTCCTATTGAATTCCGTCCTCACATCCCAATCGTCCCTGTCGCTTCCATCAGCCTCATGCTTGTGTTTTCTTGAGCATCACTCAGGTGTTTATTTACCTTAATTCCATTGAACTGTTTGTGTCTCCTTTAGACTCGAATTCTTTGATGAAGTTCTGATGGTCTTTTAAATTCTGTGTCCTGGAGTTCATCTTGGTAACTCTTGCTGGTGAACCTTTCCACAGGAGGAGAGAGGGTTCTGCCTTGACCTTTCATATTATTTGTATTTTGTGATGACATCTGGTATATAGACTTCTTTTGTTAGTTCTAAGTCTGATATGGACAGAGCAGATTGTGCCTGCATGTTGGGCCTAGAGGTTGCAAACGGCTTGTGGATGGAAAGGTAGACAGAGGGGGCTTCTTGGTCCGTGCCTGGTATGTGGGTGTAGATCTGGCTGGAAAGGAAGGCTGGATATGGCATTCAAGAGGCCTGTGACTTTCAGAATAAGGAGGGAGGGTCTTGGCAGAAGCCTCAAGATCATATGTGGTACAGGAAGCAGAGGCTAGACTAGGCAGGACACTGGATGTTGGATCCATGCTAAATCTGGTGGGTTCAGAGGTTGTGATGGGAGGTCAGGGAAACGCATTGGGATAGACCTTGGAAAAGGAACTGGGATGTCTGTCTGTCTGTCTGGAAAGGTTGGCTGTGATGGAGAAGGGACTTGTAGTTGGTAGCAGGTAGAAAAGGTGGTAGCTCAAGGGTTGGTTTTGGTGTAGGCAGGGTTGGCCAGAGTAGGCCAGGGTACTGGATGTGGTACTCATGCTAGATCTAGCAGGCTGGGTGGGGAGAGGCGTGGATAGCCTTCTTATATATTTTGAATTAAAATATCATCACATTACTTTCCCCTTTCACTTTTTCTTCCAGTACCTCCCAAGTCCTCTTCCTCCAACCCCTTCCATATCACCCTATCACTCTTATATTGATAGTCTTAAAATTATTGTTGCCATATGATATGTGTATAGATGTGCATATGTATGACTGTCTATATAGGGCTGCATACATGAAACAGGAACAATGGCAGCATCAAAACAGAAGGGGATAAGTTATCACACGAATTCTACTTGGTCTTATAATAAAAACCTGGAGCCAGATGTTGGGGTAAAGTTGAAAGATCAGAGAGACAGAGGAACAAGCCACAGCCACTTCTCACCTTGCCACTCCTCACAAATCCTCAGACTGCCTCTGAAAGAGAATTGGGGGTGCAGGTGAAGGCTGAACTTCTGTCTCCTGCCTTATCTTTCTTTCTCCGCCTAGCTATTTCATTTCCTGGTGCTGGGATTAAAGGCATGTGTGTTCCCCAAGTACTTGGAGCAGAGGCATAGGATCCCAAGTACTGAGATTAAAGGTGTGTGCAGGCACCGCCTGGCTCTGTTTGGCTTTGAACTCACAAAGATCCAGATGGATTTCTGTCTCTCAAGTGCTGGAAGGCGCAGGGTGGGTGGGGGTGGGGGTGGGGGGGGGGTGGGGGTGGGGTGGGGGGTGTCGGCATTCTCTAACCTTCATGGCTAACTCTGTGGTTGGCTCTGTCCTCTGATTTCCAGGCAAATTTTATTAGATATATAATATATTACCACTGTAAGTCTCGTGGGATCCCACTCCTAGACAAAAAACTGCAAGCAAGTGCTGACAGAGAGGGACTCACTCCCAGGAATGATGATGATGATGATGATGATGATGATGATAATAATGATGATGATAATGACAATAAACTTAGCTGGTTGTTTGATACAAAGAGATCAACCTTGAAACCACAGCCAGACAAACATCAATACTTTTTAAGTACAAATATATTTATTAAGTTATTTAATAACCTAAGTACAGAGTCTAGGAAATGTAAAGATTTCTATAATGAGCATATATTTAGAAACTTTAAAGTATTTTTTTGACTTTTTTTTTTTTAAAAAAAAAAAACTTTATTTATTTATTTGCCTTGGTGTTTGCCTGGAACTACAGACAGTTGTTAGCTGCCATGTGGGTGCTGGGAATTGAACCCGGGTCCTCTGGAAGAGCAGACGGTGCTCTTAACCGCTGAGCCATCTCTCCAGCCCCTTTTTTTGACTTTTAAGTAGTCTTCTTTTTCCAAAAACCTTGAGGTTTATAACTTTTGTATATAAGTCAGATGTTTACTGACCTTCTTATTGCCAAGCAGATATCTCAAAGATGAGGAAAAGGGAATTCAAGATGGACATATTTCAGTCAAAATGCCAGAAACACTCAGCACAGTAAAAATTATAAGTTGAGAACCTGATTTCTTAATTAACTAGTTCCTTTTATTTTTTAATGATGTCAAAAGATTGTTAATACATATTCTAAATATCTCTGAAGCTCCTAGAACATTTTTCTTTCATTAGTATAATCTGAAATTCTGCAATTTAGACAGCACAGCATATCTCTGGTACCTTTTCTTGAGGTGGCTCATGGATTTTGGCAAACGATAACCAAGTATCTCAGTGCCACTTGAACTTTATGCTTTGATGAGTCCCTGACCTCACCTCTTTCTTCCTCCATTCTCCCTGAGGTTGGAGTTTCTCTTCCTGTTGTGTGAAGTGGACAGAGTTCCCTCTGAAGCTATTGCTCTGCAACCGAGGAAAGGAGAGACCAGGCTATGAGCAGAGGCTGATAACGGACAGTTATCAGTTCATTGATGCCGTTGGAGGCATGTTAGAAACCAGAATGAGACTCTGAATTTCATTCTGTCTTCTCTGTGTATCCTTTAGTCATTTTTGAAGCATTGTATATTCTTCAGACTGAACATTTTGTCTATTTCACACCATCTTTCCAGTTTCTAATTCTTTCTTCCAGGCTTCCACTTTCTCCTGTAGTCTGTTCGGCTTGTTTTCGGAAGAGTTTCTCTGCCCTGAGCCTTTGCAGATTGCTGAAGTTTATCCTGACTCGATTATCCATCCTTTCTTCTCTCTCTGGGATTCACCCACCAAGTTTATGCTTTTCTTCCAACCACTGTGTCTGCTTTTTCTCTGTCACAGGAGCACAAACTTAACTTTTCAAGTTTTTTAACTTTTCATCTTGTGATAGCACATGATTCTGAGCCTTCCTTGTGGTTTATGCTTTAATGCATAAGAGAACTTTGTGGGGTCCAACAGCTGCCGTGAGAATCTCCCTGTATCACTGCAATCCCAACAGCATAGAAATGAACAAATGTCAATACTTTGTGAGTATAAAAATAACACCCTGGCTGGAGAGATGGCTCAGTGGTTAAGAGCACTGACTGTTCTTCTGGAGGACCTGAGTTCAGTTCTCAGCATCCACATGGCGGCTCACAACTGTCTGTAATTCCAAGATCTGACACCCTTACACAGTTATACATGCAGGCAAAGCACCAATTCACATAAAAATAAATATTAAAAAATAAAAATAACAGCTCTCGGCAAACTGTAAAATTCCTTGGAAAGAAGAGGGAAAAAATCCCCAGGGAGAGGAGAAACTGAGGACCCACATGCAGAGCCCTCCAGCTAAGGGGGTAGCTTGTCTGGGATCACTTAGCCATGGTTGGTATTCTTAGCAGGAAGCCTGTTTTTTTGGAGGGGTGTCCTAAGGATAGAATTCATGAAAGGGGGACTTTGTATTAGTTTTTTTCCAGTTCTTCATAAAGTCTCCTTTCTCTGTATTGATAAAAACATCATATCATAAAAGTAAGACATTAGTCTCTCTCTCTCTCTCTCTCTCTCTCTCTCTCTCTCTCACACACACACACACACACACACACACGTGTGTATATAGACAGGGGTCTTATTATGGAGCTCCAGATAGTCTCATATTTGCAGAAATCCTGCATCACCATACCTGGCTCCAGGGAGACTTTATACATGTCGTTTCTAGCATCCCTCCTCTTATCTCCTCATTCTGTCTGTCTTTCCTCACCAGAAATGATGATGCCATAGGTCTCCTTGGGTGAGAGAATTTTGCGGAAGAGGGCTGAGATGGCGAGCTAAGATGTGGGGCCCTAGGAAGGGCCATCTTGGGAGGGTGGATCCATTCACTCTTGGGGCTAAAGTTATAGCTAGAAATTAGAGATTACATCGACAGGGAGATGGGGGTGGGGGAGTGAGGGTTATCTTGATCCAGTGTTTGTAGCTACTGTAACAAAATACCTGAGATTTATAAAGAACAGAGATTTCACAGCTTTTGGAAACCAGTACATCTAAGGGCAGACTGGATGCCTTTTGCAGATTCCCAAAATGTCTTCTATTTTGTGCCACAACAACAACAACAACAACAACAACAACAACAACAACAACAACAACAAAAACCTCATACACTCTGTGGAGGAGGAGTCTAATTTCAGTACTTGCAAATCTACAACGGTTTACCAAGATTAATAACCATGGGCTTCTTCCTGATGGCACAGTAATTTGGTGCCCTCTGCTGGTTCATATTAGCAATGGCATACCAGCCAGCCAGGTAATTTTATTCCTCAGAGAAGAAAGCCTGGTAAAACTGTGTAAAATTTAGCAGAGGTAAGGGGACAAGTCCCCTGAAAATCACACCATCCAGTGTAGACAGAAGCACTAGTAACATGCAAGAGACACTCGGTGTTCTGGATAAACGCCTTTTGGGCCAGGCAGGTAAAGTTAAAATCTCAGTAAAGAAGCAGGGAGTGGCTGTTGGGCTTCCTACTCACAGATCTGAAACAAAGCAAAGAGTTTTGCTTTGGAGGACAGAGATTGTAAACCTGTGTACACTGATGTTAAAAGTCTGGAATAATGGCTAAGAGCAGCAGTTGATGGGTGGGATGCTGATAGGCTTTTTTTTTTTTTTTAATATAGTTAAATGTTTGCAAAGTGTCTTGTCCCGTGATCCTCAGCTGGGTATCCACAGTGTATGTATGGTACATATTAAAGGTGAAAGGGGGCTTGGAGTGATAGCTCAGAGGTTAAGAGTGCTGACTGTTCTTCCAGAGGTTCTGAGTTCAGTTCCCAGCAGCCACATGGTGGCTCACAACCATCTATGATGACATCTGGTGCCCTCTTCTGTATACATAATAAATAAATCTTTAAAAAAGGTGAAGGGATGTTGTGTGGCACTAAAGCTACTTTCAATTTGTTTAATCAGGCATTTAATAGTTTTTTTTTTAAAAAAAAAAACAAAAACAAAAACAAGGGTCCTTTTTTCATGTGAAATACTAACTACTATCAGGAGTAAAGCTTGTTTGGAAATCCAGGAATGGCTCCTATGACCCCATGACCTCACACTTCTGCCTATGGCTCGCTTCTCTCTTTTCAGGCAGACATCTTCTCCGGAGCTATATTCATCAATCTAGCCTTGGGCCTGGATATATACCTGGCCATCTTTATTCTACTAGCAATCACCGCCCTTTACACAATTACAGGTGAGTCCGTTCAAATGAACCAGCAGCTCAAGCCTGGCTCAGGGCAGACGCTTGTGAATGATAAAGGAAGCAGGGTTTGAGAATGGCGATTTTCTTGGTCTCTGCTGCAAGCCAGATGAACGTTCGGAGAAAGCACCCTTGCGGGGGAGAGCTCAGCCCTGAGGGTTGTGGGGCAGTATGGCTAAGCTAGGACAATTAGAGGTGAGAAAAATAAGTGAAGCAAAGAACGGAGGTAGAAATGGGCACAGCGTGGCTCGGAAGCCAGGCGAGGCGGCAGGTGCCAGAAGAAAAGGTTACGGGAAGCCGTGGGGAGAAGGGGACAGAAAGCGAGATGCTATAAACAGGTACAGGGGCCTTGGGAGCCTTAGATTTAATGCAACTAGTTGGGAACCATTTTGAAATGGGAGAAGGAGGTTTTGGAGTACGATTTGAGGATGGCAGATGGTGTTCTTCGCAGGAATAAAGCTTGCTGCTCCCTGGAGGTCCTGTGTACATTTTATGTGATCTATGGTCTTTTTGCCTGCTTAGGGGGCCTGGCGGCGGTGATTTACACGGACACCTTGCAGACTGCAATTATGCTGGTGGGGTCCTTTATCCTGACTGGGTTTGGTAAGTGAGGAGATGAGGGCAGAGGTGTAGCCTTCTGAGAAGAGAAGATCAAGTCTGGCTTGCCTGCTTGCAGGCTCTGCTGAGATGCTCTGTTCCTCCAGCCAGCTTCCAAATAATGACACAGAGATTTGCTAATTATGAAAGCTTGGTCTTAGCTTAGGCTTGACAACAACTATCTATTATAACTTCAATTAATCTGCTTTTGTTAATCTACATTTTACCACATGGCCTTTTAACTTAGTCTCCATTTTTGTACATCTGACTTGTGAGTCTTTGGGCATCTCAGGGGTAATCTGCGCTTCTAGATTTCTCCTCCCTTTCCCTGTCTCTGCAGAAATTCCATCTGTCTCTTCTGCTTAGATATTGGCCATTCAGCTTTTTATTAACCCAATCACAGCAATATATCTTCACACAGTGAACAAATATCCTATAAGACTCTGCCTAGCTCAGGGCAGTGGCCCAGGTGTGACTGGCCATCCTATGGGCACCACTTTGCCCCTGTAGAACCCTTATAGGAGCAGACCCAAGGAATACTTGAATCATTCTTGCTCTAAGCTTGGTTCAGTAGTCTCCAGTGTAGGCTTGTGGTAAACTGGTGCTATATTTGCAGAGAACCTGGATAAAATGAATGAGGTTAACCACCTATCAAATGACATAGATTTACATGTTGTACTTTTAGGCTGAAACTATTAGGTTCTGTAGATATTGTGATGTTAAAAATCCAATGTTTACATATTGTTGGTGAGGGGTGGTTTAATGCTTCACTTGACAGCATTTTAAAATTGTTCACTCCCAGGAAGCATTTCCTATTACTTCTTGAAATTATCCTTCTATATAAAGACAGCATTGAAAAGCCTAGCTGTTACAGGGAGACAGAGACACATTTTGTCTTTTATGTGTATAGGACCCTCTGAGTGTCATTTGAAGACACTTGTCTACACTCTAGCTTTCTGAGGATTTTCATTTGGTTTCTTCCTGTAAGCTCTGGGGGTCAGCATGCACAGGCTGATGACCCTGAGCTCAGAGGAAGCATAGTTTTGATCCCTCACCCATTCCTAGTACATCCCTGGGACCAGTTGTCTGGCCTTGTGTCTAGTCTCCTGAAGTCAACTTTGTGTTTCTAACTCTGGGTTCTGAGTTCCCAAGACCATGGCTGACATCTGGGATCAAAAGAACAGTCTTCTTGTGGTCCAAAGCCGAGGCCTTCCCTTGACAAGACACTGCCCCTCTATACTGCTTGGGTCATTTTTATAAATGAGAAACCTGAGGCCTAGAGGGATAGTTTCCCCCAAAGCACACATCAAACCTATTCTCCTACGCTTGGTACTCTCTTGGTGTCTGAGCTACTCATACATGAGATCACTATAAGGAGTTAAATTTTTCACACTGTGCTTTCTTTGTACCAATATTTTTCAGCTTTCAATGAAGTAGGAGGATATGAAGCCTTCATGGAGAAGTACATGAAAGCCATTCCATCTATAATTTCTGATGGAAATTTGACCGTCAGGGAAGAATGTTACACTCCCAGGCCTGACTCATTCCATATTTTCCGAGATCCTATTACAGGAGACATTCCATGGCCTGGGCTCATCTTTGGCCTGGCCATCCTTGCCCTTTGGTATTGGTGCACAGATCAGGTATGCAGTATGGGGGTTCAGGTCATCAGGGTGCATGACAGAGACTCCCACCTGTCAGGATGTTGGGATTGAGTATGTAGAAGAAGATTCACATGGTCTGTGGGTGTTGGGGACCAAGGCTAAAGACCCCAAACAGAAAAGCTGAGAATATCAGAGGGTCACAGAATCACTAGGCTGCACAGCTCCTCACTGGGATGTTTCCCACAGGTCATTGTGCAGCGCTGCCTCTCAGCTAAGAACATGTCTCATGTGAAGGCCGGTTGTACCCTGTGTGGCTATCTGAAGCTGCTGCCTATGTTCCTCATGGTGATGACAGGGATGGTCAGCCGGATTTTATATACAGGTAATTCCCCTACCTGAGCTCAGCCCATTTTTACTTTGCTAGCTCCATGGCAGCTGGCTCCTTTGATACCCTTCTTCTGTACCAAGAATCGGGTTGCCCGTATCAGTCAGTGTGCAAATCGGAAACACAGAAATCTTGGCATTGTCTTTCCTGATTTCTTTTAAAATTAATTTATTGTTTATTTTTTTATTTTTTTTTAAAGATTTATTTATTTTTTATGTATACAGTTTTACAGAAGAGGGCACCAGACCTCATCATAGATGGTTGTGAGACACCATGTGGGTGCTGGGAATTGAACCCGGGTCCTCTGGAAGAACAGTCAGTGCTCTTAACCTCTGAGCCATCTCTCCAGCTCCTTATTGTTCTTTTTTTGTTTTAACAATTTAAAGTTGTTCCCAAGCCTGGAAACCTGAATGTGATCTCTGGAGCCCATGAGGACCAATTCCCTCATTTCTTACACCAACAATTGCCTTCTCACTTTTTTTTCTAGCCCTCCGCAGTCATAGCATCATCCAGGTTTCCTCTTTCAGGAAACAGCATTTGCCCAGTTTTAGTTCTGCTCCCTGACCGCCTTTCAGCAACGTCTAAAAACTTATTTTGTGATTTTAATGTCAAAGGCCCAGCCAGTTGCTGATTGTCCTGTGTTCTGTGTCCTGTTTTGTGGATTGCTCCTTTGTAGGTGCTCCAAGCCTTGTGACTTGCCATCTAGACTGACAGACTAATATTTGGTCTTCCTGTGGCATCTCAGTACAGCTATTAACATGCTGTTGTTATGATTAAAAATAAATTTTTGACTAGCTGTTATGAATCAAAACTGTTTTGAAATGTGTAATAACAGCAATAAATAGGGCACCACAGAGTGACAGTGTGGCAAATATCCTCCAAAATGAAGTCAGAATAGTTGGCAGGCATTTGCTGCATTGTCCTTCGTTGCCTACCCCTCTAGGCTCTCATATTTCTGTACTAGCTTGTGCACCATGAGGAAAATATAATTGCCCTTTATATTCATAACTCACATATCTGTGGATCTTCAACCAACTACATATTGAAAATCTACATATTAAAGTATCTGCACCTACGATGAAAATCTGTAAATTTTTGCTTATCACTTTTTCTAAGCAATATAGTATAACAGCTATTTCCATAGTATTTATAGCTTATTATGTGTTATAAGTAATCTGCATTATGTGTTACAGCAGGTACTATGTTATTTTATTTAAGGGGCTGAGCACCTGCAGACTCTGAAATCCACTGGGTAAAGAGTATCCAGGAACCAATCACACATGGATACTGAGAGATGCCTGTTCAGTAAACAGAATGGCTCAGACCCTAATGGCTACTGCATACATTTATTAAAAAAAAAACACTACTATAGTGAATTGGTGTGGTTCAGTGCTAAATGAGTACTTAACACATTTGTTGAGCTGAATTCTAAGTTTCTAGAATCTTCTCCAAGATTCTAGAGCTTATTCCCTTCCCCTACCAGTCTATTTCTTTCTTGTCTCCAAGATTTCTCACATCTTGGAAGTCATCCTGATTTTCTAGGGATTTAACTAAATGTCTAAGAACTGTTCAAAGTAAACCTCAAAACCAGGGGGAAAAAAAGAGACAATTTTCATCACCAGACAGTTAAGATAGATGACAGTGTTTCCTCCCTGGCCACCAGATCATTCTATTTGTTTGTTTATTTCTTTTCTTTCCTCTGCCTAAGAATTATTTTTCTGCTGTAGGAGCTTCAAGAGCTGTCGGGGAAACAGGGCAGGGATATGACACAGAGGAGCTTAGCTGGGGGATGTTCTCTTCCTGGGCACTGTTTTTGGGTGGGAATGTCTTGTTTGAAGTGTTGCTTTGAGAAGGTATACACTGCAACCATCTGAACCCATTGTACCCCAATGAAAGCTGACACAGCCCTTCATCTCTCTCCAGACAAAATCGCCTGTGTCGTCCCCTCAGAATGCAACAAATACTGTGGCACCCCAGTTGGCTGTACCAACATCGCCTATCCGACTTTGGTGGTAGAGCTCATGCCTAATGGTGAGACTTTCTCGGGACATCAATTTGGTTTAGGCTCCACTTAAACTTCTGGGTGCATTCTGGGACAAAGCCATTTCCAAGCCAGGGGTATACTCTGAGAGTAATGTCCTATTTTTGTATTTTTGAGTTTAATTATATCTTGATAACGTATGGAGTCTATTGTCCTGTGTCTTGTCCATTAGTCAGGATAGAAAAATGATTTAAAAACTTGTTAGGGTGGGGGGAGAAATTTCCTTTCCATGTCTGTCTAGATAAGAAGCTGTAACCTACAACAGCCATTTTGAAAAACAGTATAGAGGCGCTAGAAAGAAGATTAAAAGTAGATATCCATAGTTTTCAACAGTTTTCACATGGGCTTCATATCCAAAGGGATGAATCCACTATGTTAAAGAGACAACTGGATCCTAGTTTGTATTGCAGGCTTTTTTGCCAATATATGGAACCAACCCAAAGGTTTAAACATAAATGCATAAAATGCATAAAAAATGTAGTCTGTATAAACAATGGGATTGTAGTCATATGGATGACACTGCAAGGCATTAGATGAAAAAATTATAGTCACAGAAATTCAAATGCTGAATGCTGTCATTTTAATATTTAGAATTTGTGTGTGTACATGCACACACGTGGAATCCACAAGTAGATGTCAAGCTTCCACTTTTATTATTATTGTCTTAGTTAGAGCTTCTATTTCTGTAAAGAGATACCATGACCATAGCAAGGGCTGCTTACAGTTTCAGAGGTTTATCCCATTATTATCATGATGAGGAGCATGGCAGTGTGCAGGCAGACATGGTGCTGGAGAAGGAGCTGTTACTTGATGATATACAGGCAACAGGAAGTAGACTGACTCACTGGGTATGACTTGAGCATATATGAGATCTCAAAGCCTGTCTCCACAGTGACACATTCCTCCAATGAGATCACACCTACTCTAACAAGGCCACACCTCCTAATAGTGCCACTTCCTTTTGGGGGCCATTTTCTTTCAAACCACCACAATTACTTAAAATATTTTATTTAGAGAGAGTGTGTGTGTGTGTATGTATGTGTGTGTGAACATCAGAAGACAGCCATTAGGAGTAGGCTCTCCCCTTCCACTGTAGATTCTTGAGGTCAAACTCAGCTCATCAGGCTTGTATATCCATTATTTTTACCCATCAAGCCACTCCGCTAGCCCATGTACCTTAATTTTTCCTCACAATTTAAAAATTTACATTGTGATAGAAATGTTAAGCATGTAAAAGGGAAATACACAAATTTGTAGAGAACATTTTAACTGACAACAATTTCAGTAGCCTATATTCTCACTCATTTATAATGATAATAGTTCTTTTCCTGTTACACTTATTTTCATTATTATTAAAATATATTAATATATATTTCTCATTCTCTTTCCTTCCCCCAACTCCTCCCTCAAATTTCTGCCTTTTAAAATTTAGTAAGTACCCCCTGCCACTGCTGCCACACCTAGCTGAATCTGTTTACTGTTGTTTGTGTGTATATGATCTCAAAGTTGACCACTTGGTGCTAGGTGACTAATAAGGAGCCCGTCCCAAGGGGAAGGCTGCTTCTCCCACTCTTAATGCCCTTAGTCTTGTGGTTGAGGCCCCATCCACATTAGCACATCCATTGCTGCTGTCCTTTTCCGGGTCTTGTTTAGGTAGCCGGGTTGTTAAGGTATCATGCATGAAACATCTCTGTTATTCCTAGGAGACACAGTCTTAGAGATTTCCTGGTCCTGTGGGTCTTATAATCTTTCTACTCTGTCTTCTGAGATGTCCCAAGAGTCTTAAGCCAGGGTTTGATGCTATCTCATTGAACTTAGAGCTCTCTCTCAGTTTTGGTTAGATTGGCTGACTGGGGGCCCAGGACCAGCATCCTTCCCATCAGCACTGGAGTTAGATATATGTGTTACAGTGTCTGACTTTATGAGATGCTGGGGATCTGAACTCGGGTCTTCATGCCTATACAGTAAATACCCTACCCCTTGAGCCACCCTTTCAACCTTCCTTCCATTTGTTTCCTTATTACGCATTTATTTGTTTGTTTGTTTATGTTTTCTTTTGATGCAGGGTCTTGTTATGTAGCCCAGGCTGGCCTTGAATTGAAGTGATGTTAGTCTCTCGGTCTGAGCTTCCCTAGTGCTCTGATTACAGGTGCACACCAACATGGCTCGTTCTCTTTTTAAATTTCTCTACAAGCCTTATTCACAATCTTGGGCAGAGCATTTGTATTCAAATCATGTAAGAGTGGGAATAATATTTAACTACTCCACTGAACTTGGCTGCTTATTAATTAAGGTTGCAGTGAAGCAACATTCACCCTGGTCTTTGCAGGGACACATATGTTACTTCTTCAGATTGGCCCTGTACCCCTCTGCTCTTATGACACCTAGCACATGGTGCTAGACTGGAACAGTGGGCACACACACACCCCTCTTTTCTCCTCTGCTCCTTCCGCTACATCCTCACTCAGCATACACTCACTTCACTCACATACTGCATAGCCCCCTTCTCTACATGGCTGATGCCCTCTTAGCCAAACTCTGAACCATTATAAGTTACATTTTGGGGGCCTGACCCATTCTCATAACACAAGACAAGTCACGTAGTTTCTCTTAGGCTAGGAATGTCACGTTGACTGGCTAGGGAGCAAGTAAGTGGTGAGGGGTCTCAGACAGCAAACAATTGCCTGAACTTGAGCCGGAGACTGGGTCTACATGCAAAAAGTCGATTATTGAGAAAGGTGTGCCTAATAAACTTGTTTTTAGTTTTTGGCTTGATTTAGCAATGAACAACACCTGGGAGAATGCCCGCATGTATTTGTCTCTAGGGGCAACAAGATATTTGTCTCCAGGGGCAACCAGCCTGTTCTGAAGTCCAAAATTAGCCATCTGTATAAAAGGCTGTCTTGGTGACTAGGAACCCTGTGTCAGTCTGAGTAATGCAAAATATCCTAATACTATTTCTATACGTCAAAATTATATCCTAAATAAAATTATCTTCCTGACCATTCACATATGAGATCAAAGATGGAATATTTTTCCAGACAAACATGTAAGCGGTGGGAAACACCCATAACAGTTCTTAGGAAAGAAATGTAGTGGGACAGGAGAAAAATTACAGACAGAAGAAAACCTGTTTCCACAGCCAGTGACCCCACAGCCTTGCCAGGTGGGGCTTCCCATCAGGCAGTTCTGGTGGGTCAATCTGTTAAATACTATTTGTACCTGCGGTATTCTCCCATGGCCCTCAGCAGTGAGGTAGTCTATGTCACAGAGCCCCTTCATCAGGTGATTTATTAGTGTGGCTTATAGGTTGTGGTCCAGCTAGTCCAACACTCATGCTCTTCCATCAGAAAGTCCAAGAATCTATTAGTTGTTCAGTCCATGGGGCTGGATGTCTCAGTTTGGTCTTCAGTATATGATGGACTCCCTAAGATGTAGGCTATAATGCCAGTGGTGAATGGACTTGCCGGTGAGGGCAAGCAGGCAAAGAGCAAGAGATTCCTTTTTCCAAGTCTTTTATACAGGCTGCCACCAAAAGGTGTGGTCCAGAATAAAGGTGGATCTTCTTACCTCAAAAGATTAAGTTAAAAAAAATTCACAAAACCCCAAAAAACCTCATGGTTGTACTCAGGGACTTGAATTTTAGTTAATTCCAGGTGTAGTCAGGTTGACATCCAAGAACAGCCACAACAGCCTGTATGCTACATCTTTGCCGTGTGATTTACTCATTTCTCTAGGTTCCCTTTCTTGGGTGTCTTTCTGTTCTCTCAATCTAGTTTAGACATCCTTCTGATCTATCTTGACTCTTTCTGGTCAGAGTCTTTATGAAAGTCCCCTTGATTGGAAACACCTGCCACTGCCATGACCCCCACACTAACCACCACTACCACCACCATCATCATTTAGTTGAAAAGTATCTAATGTTTATCCTTCCTCTAAATCATTGTCTGCTGTGGTCAATTTAAAGCTCCAGTCCATTTCATAAAACCTCTGTTCTTCCTGGCAAGATAAATTTGAGGACATAGAACCTTGGGTACTACTGCACAAGAAACAGAGTGAATGTGACCATGTGTCAATCAAACCCTCATTCTCTTCCAGGACTCCGAGGCCTGATGCTGTCAGTCATGATGGCCTCACTCATGAGCTCTCTGACCTCCATCTTCAACAGCGCCAGTACCCTCTTCACCATGGACATCTACACCAAGATCCGGAAAGGGGCATCCGAGAAGGAGCTCATGATCGCAGGAAGGTAACCGTGGCTCCCTCCTCTCTGCCACACACCAGGGAAGCTTGACAGACCACAAAAAGCTCTGACCACTGTAGTTCAGTTAAACAAGATTGGCAGATACTTGGTATAATCGGAGTTGTCTCTATGGCCAGCTAGATTTAGCCTTAACTGGCACTTTTTATTTTCTGTGGTACTCAGGGGTTGAAGTCAGGGTTTTGTACATTCTGGTCAAGACCTCAGCCCCAGCGCTTCATTTTACACTAGAAACAATGAGCAATGAGCAGTGTCCCACTGGAGTTAGAAGAAATCAATGTCTTTATCTCAGGCTACCAACAAGTATTACTAGAACAAAGTTCTTTGTGTCCTAACTGGGTCTGGACTGAGCAGCGGCAAGACTGTCAGCTGAAGCCAGTGAAGTCCTTCTGCAGGGCTCTCAATATACTCTGTATATATTCAATATACAAGGCATCAGCTATGTGCACATATATTTTAATTAATGGTGCTGGGATTAAACTTGGTACTTTGCACAGACTAGGCAAATGCTCTACCACTGAGCTGCATTCTCACCCCTTGTTTTATGAGAAAATAAAGATACCCCCCCACACACATACAAAGGGATCTGGTCAGCAGAGAATCTACTACTCTGCACTCTCCTGAACAGTACTGAGACCTCACTTGGCTTTTTCTTAGAAGGGAAGGAAAACTGGGTTGTTGACTTGTATGATTCTACATCTTCTGGTCCTATGATTGTGTTGACTGTCATATTTTTTTGTGCATCCCATAACTTCTGGCTCTGGGTTTGTTCACCACTGAACAAGCTCACAGTGGCATGAAGCAATTGTATGGTCTGTAAGAGCAATCCGGGGGGCTGGAGAGATAGCTTAGAGGTTAAGAGCACTGATTGTTCTTCCAGAGGACCTGAGTTCACATTCCCAGCAACCACATGGTGGCTCACAACAGTCTATGATGACATCTGGTACCGTCTTCTGTACACTGTATACATACTAAATAAATAAATAAATAAATAAATAAATACATTTTTTTTTTTAAAAAAGAGCAATCCAGAACCCAGATAAGGGAGAGATGGGCATAGCTTAGTGTGGCAGAAGAAGGTTTAGTGGACAGAGAACTTAGGGTCAAAATGAAGGTAGAGTTTTGGTAAATAGTGAGCAGTATGGGAAGGCCATCACAGAAGGGACCTATGTGAAAACACCAGTCATTAGCTTTAAACACACACGGGGTAAGGAGAGTCTAGTCTTCTTTACAGTTAAACCAGGTGCACAAGAAATAAGAGTGTGTAAGAGAATTTTCCACCATTTTACAACATGAGTTAAAACTCAGGAAGAGGAGGACTAGACAGACCTGGTCACTTCTTGACTGGACTGCTTCTTTAAGGTCTCCTTGGCTAACATTTTTAACTTTGTTAAGGTTTTATAAGAAAAAAAAGAAGATGGTGTTTAAAAATATTTAATTTAAATTGTTTTAATTTTAGAGCCAAGGGTGGTGGTTCCTGCTTTTGATCCCAGCACTTTGGAGGCAGGTGGATCTCTGAGTTCGAGGCTAGGCTGGTTTATAGAGCAAGTTCCAGAACAGCCAGGGCTACACAGAGAAACCTTGTCTTAAAACAGAAGGAAGGAGAAAGGAAAAGGAAGAGAGAGAGAAAGAAGAAAAAAAGAAAAAAATTTATTTTTAAATTTAATTTTTAAGTTTTTAAAAAACTTTAAATTTAAATCTATTTGTGAGATTTCGTTCTCTCTCATTAGTCTTCATCCCAACCTTTTATTCCCAGCTGAAGAACTTGAGACTTGGAGAGAGATTAAGAAGATATGTTTATCATGCAGAAGCAATGTGACTTTGAATCCATGATTACCTTGCTCCCAAGTCCATAACCTTGTACTTATACTTATCCTCAAAGTGGGATCACTAGCCTAGCTGCCTGTTGAAAGTCAAACATTTTTAGCTATTCATAGACACAGATGACTTAGAGTACTAAAGAAAGAAGTCTCTAGAGTGAACTTGTTTATTTTGCTTCACTGTGGTAATATGATATATATATATTCATATAACATGCATGTGCATATATATTTGCTGGTGACAGCTACATATAGGTCTGTGCATATATGTTTATATATTATTGGTATGTATTTTTACATGTAGAACACTGATGTGCTCTTGTGGGGTTTGATTCCAGGTTGTTCATCCTCGTATTGATCGGCATCAGCATCGCCTGGGTGCCCATTGTGCAGTCTGCTCAAAGTGGACAGCTTTTTGATTATATCCAGTCCATCACCAGTTACTTGGGACCACCCATTGCAGCTGTCTTTCTGCTTGCTATTTTCTGCAAGAGAGTCAATGAACAAGTAGGTATTCCTTTAGCAGCTCCAGAAAAGCCTGTGTGCTGTTGCAGTCAATTCTGGGGGTTTGCATGTTCTCCATGAGCAGGATTCTGTATTCCAGAGATCTTAAACAGAGGCAGATGTACAATCATAGGTTTGGCTGAGTGCACCACAAGGAACCCTGAAGCCCCCTGAGAGTTGGCATGAACTCTCAGGAGTTAGTATTAAATCTACCCTCTCTCTTTGACCCCCCATCCTCATTACAAGGTCCCAACTAACAGTGTAAGTTTTTCATTCAATCTTTTTTTTTTCTATTTAGGTACTTAGTTTTACTTTTTAAAAAGTTAATCTCTGAAATTCTTGTGTTTACATTGCTTTCCAGAAGACTAACTGTAAAAGGTATGGGCCTTGTTTACTGAGGGGGAATGAATAACAGAGGTGTCTCCTGTGGGGTAGGAAGGAGGGGACATAGACTATGACCAGAGGGCTTCATCTCCCTCACTCTTTGACAGGGCAAGTCGTGTGTTGTTGCATGAGGTATGAGGTAGAGATGAGGCCACACTGTACTTTGTACATTCTTTGTGATTCTCTTGCGCACGGGTTCACTGGTACATGGAGAGGCTTGTCATACTTGCTACACATATGAAGTTTTCCTCCACTATGAATTCTCTGATGGAGTTTATGTATATGAAGAATGAAAGATAAGTTTGAAAAACAGGGTGGGAATAGCACCTTCCAGGTTAGTGAGTCAACAGGAGGGTGGTACCAAGTTTAAATTACAATAGGAATAGGTATCATTACTCCTACGGATGTGCCATCAACCATCCACTCACAGAGCTGGAAAAGGGTGGCTGCTACCTATGTGTCAGGCTAATTGTCTGGCACAATACAAATGATGTTATGCTTTTTTAATTTTCTTCCAATACAGCAGAAACAGATTAATACTCTACCAAGGAGGCACCTTGGTGGGTTTTTGGGTATACAATTTTGAGGTACACAACTCTGTACATGTGCATCTCTTCCTTCATCATTCATGAGGAGGATAGTCCAGATTTTCTGATGATACACAACTGGATACATAGATAGATGCACAGACCTACAGATATCAGAATTAAACCTGGATTTGATTTTTATGGATTAGTACACCGTAAGTACATACCATGGAATAAGTACATATCCTGGGATAAGTTTAGAAGAGATTATCAGAGAGTTAGTTCACTGGAGATTTAGAAAGTACAAATTCAGACAGTGTGTCTAAGAGCCTTACTCATTCTTGCAGTACCCACAAGGGTACTTAGTTCAACACTTCCAAACAGTAAAGCTAAGAATCTGCATAGAATTCCATGATTCCTAGTTTATAACAGATTATTGCCTTCCCTTATTTCAAGAAGGACATTAGGTAATGTCTAGAATGTTTACATAGATCTGGTGAATAGCAGTCAGGCATCAGTCAAACATCTTAAAATACATGTCAGCACTCCAAAGAATCATCGAGCCAAATACCACAAAGCTAAGGCTGATCTTCTAGGAGTTTGGTGAAGATCATGTATAGTGTCTATCCACGTCAGATGAACATAATACAAAGGCTGAGGAGCCCTGGGATAGAGTCTGGAGAATAGCAAGTACAGGATGCAAAGGACCTTGGGCTTGGCCACGAACTGTGTTTGGTGAGGCATCACTCAAGGTCTTGAGGGAAGTAAGGCTTCTGGATATGTCAAGAGCATCTGAAGGGTAAAGGAATGGAAGAGGTTAATTACAAAGAGGGGATTTAAAATGAGGAGGTAAAGAAAGAGGAAGAGGAGGAATAAAAAGGATAAGAAAGGAGAGGCTCATCAATTGTTTTTCTCAAGTCAAAAATAAAGAACATGGGTCAGTGAGATACTGAGTGGGTAACAGTGCTCCCGTGTCTGATGATCTGAGTTCAATCCTGGGGCCCATATCAAAGTGGAAGGAGAGGGTCAGTTCCACAAAACTGTCTTCTGTGTATTTGTATGCTGTAGTGTGCACAGCCCTTCCTCTACGTCATGTGTACACACACACATACACACACACACACACACACACACACACACAGTCAAAAATTCAAAAACTATTTTTTTTTTTTTGTGGCTCTGGAGGAATGGCCCAGCAGTTAAGAGCATGCTTCTCTTTTGCAGAGGACTGGAGTTTGGTTCCAGCTCCCATACCTAGTGGCTCACAACTATTTGTGACTCCAGTTGTAGGGGCCTGATGTTTTGGGCCTCCACTGTGGTGATATACTGTGTATTTAATAAAGTTTGCCTGAAGATCAGAGAGCAGAGCCAGCCACAGAATTTAGCCATAGAGGTCCGGGAGTGGTGGCACACACCTTTAATCAGAGCACTAGGAAAGTTGAACTAGAAAGGGATAGGTTGGGCCAAGAAAGAAATATAAGGTGGGAGGAGGCAGGAGTTCAGCCCTTTGCCTGTGACCTCCTTCCCTTTGGCTGAGGACTGAGAGGCATTCATCTGAGGAGTCATGGACACAGGCTCTTCCCCTTTCAGTGTGAGGAGTGACTGTGGCTTGTTCTTCTGTCTCTTTGATCTTTCAGCTTTCCCTCAATATCTGGCTCCAATTTTTTATTATAAGACCAAGTAGGATTTGTGCAATATGTGGCACCTAATGTGGGGCAAAAACCCATGACCCTGAGATTAAGAGTCCCATGCTCTATTGACTGAGGTAGGCACCTGCACCCCTGTGCACATACACCACACCCCCATACACATAGTTAAACATAAAACAAATCTTTCAAAACACAAGAAAAATTTCAAAGAAAAAGTGTCTGCAGAATAATGGGAAACCTATTTTTTTTCCTTTTCTGATTTTTATTTATTCATTTAAAAGGAACTTCCAGATTTTAGAAATGGCCTAGGCACTATCAGTGAAAGTGAGTGACATTTGGTTTCTTCTTCAGGCAAGCTCTAAGCTCAGACAGGAAGCTAGAGAAGTGAATAAATGATGAAGTAGCAACTGGATCAGTGCTCACTGGGAGGTGTCTCCATGGAAAAGAGGGCATGTCCACCTGGCTCAGAATCACTTATTCTATTTAATCTAGAACAGGAAGAAAGATTCTACACTTGTCTGGACAGAGAATACAACATAGACAAAGATTCTGGAGAAGAGCATAGATGGCCTTATTAAATAGCCAGTAATTTAGTGTGTGGTGGTTTGAATGAGAATGATCTCCACAGGCTCACGTATTTGAATGCTTGGCCCTCAGTTGGTTGAACTGTTTGGGAAGGATTAGGAGGTGTGGCCTTGTTGGAAGAGGTGTGTCATTGGGGATTGGCTTTGATGTTTCAAAAGCTGATGCCATTCCCCAATGGCTCTGTCGCTCTGTGCCCTGTGCTTATGAGTCAGATGTGAGCTCTCAGCTACTGGCCAGCACCATGCCTGCCTGTCTGCTACCATGCCCCCTGCCATGATGGTCATAGTACCCTCTGGAACTGTGACTCTCACATTACAAAGCTTTCTTTTATTAGTTGCCTCGGTCATAGTATTTTGTCACAGCAATAGAAAAGTAGCTAAGATAATATCTTAAATATAAAGTATTTGAGTTCAGGTAGCCACCTGAAACAAAGATCAAAGAGACCGACTTGGAAAAAATCATGCAGTCTCTTTTTGATCATCTTGCTGATAACATAATTTGTCACTGACCCTTTCAAATGTGGCCTTTGGAAGTAGGTTTGGTCTCTAGGTGAGAACTGGCCAGAAGGAAAGAAAACAGATAGAAGAAAAAAAAGAATGGTAGAAAAGAGGGAAGGAAGAAAAGGGGAAGGAGAGGACTGGAGAGATGGCTCAGAGGTTAGGACTGCTGTCTGCTCTTCCAGAGGACCCGGGTTCAATTCCCAGCAACCACATGGTGGCTCACAACCATCCACAATGAGGTCTGGTGCCCTCTTCTGGCCTGCAGGCAGAACACTGTATGCATAATAAATAATTAAAATAATTAAATAAATAAATAAAAAAGAAAAGAAGAAGAATAGAAACAGGCCTCTAAAAAAGGCAGTTTGTGGTTTTTAAAAGTTTTTTACATTTCTCATACACAAGCCCCACTCAAATTTAACTCGAATCACATAGTAGAATTTCATTCTCAGATTAAACTCTGTGACATTGCATATATAGAAGAAGGTAGGCCAGGCGGTGGTGGCAGACACACACCTTTAATGTCAGCACTCAGGAGGCAGAGGCAGGTGGATCTCTGTGAGTGTGAAAACAGCCTGGTCTACAATGGGAGTTCCAGGACAGCCAAGGCTGTTACACGGAGAAACCCTGTCTTTAAAAATAAAATTATAAAAGAGGCAAAAGTAAAGAAGCAGTATTCTTATTATTTGTTTTATTTTTGAGATAATAATATAATTTTATCATTTATTGCTTCCCTTTCCTCTCTCTAAACCTTCCAATATACTCCTAATTGCTCTTTCAAATGCATGGCCCCTTTTCATGTTGTTGTTACATGTATGTATGCATGCATGCATGCATGCATGTATGTATTATGAACATATATGCCATGGAAAGTGCCACCGAACAGTTCCGGCTGGAATCTGAACTTGAGTGTCCTGGCCCCACTGGCCCGGAGGAGTTTCTCTCCTTGTTCCTTCCTCTCTGTATGCTACTGCTTAGGACAATGGGAATCGCAGTTGCTTTCTTGTTTCAGTACAATTAACCCAGGGGTTTTCTTTTGAAGGGAGCCTTCTGGGGACTGATTCTAGGCTTTTTGATTGGCATCTCCCGTATGATCACTGAGTTTGCCTATGGGACTGGAAGCTGCATGGAGCCCAGCAACTGCCCCACGATCATCTGTGGGGTCCACTACCTGTACTTTGCCATCATCCTCTTCACTATCTCCGTAATCACCATCCTGGTTGTCTCCCTCCTCACCAAGCCAATCCCAGACGTGCACGTGAGTATCCACGGGAGACCTTGTCTCACACTCCTCTCTGCAACACTCTGCTGAGTGGCTCACACTTTACATGACTCGAATACTTTGAGCTCATTGATGGTTTCATGTAGAAGGTTATTCAGGATGGGAATATGGACTGCTGCTCTATCAACACTGGTCCAAGTCCTCAGAGCCCAGACCTTAGCTCCGCGGTGTCTGCTTCCCAAGTGACAGCTACGAAGTAAAGTGAGGTCACGTGGCAGGAAACATGACACTCTAGATTACAAGTCCATGTGCAAAATAAGAAGTTGTATTTCTTGTGAAAGTTCCATGGCCAAATCGTCCAGAGGTCCCAGCAAGGGACGTGCCTAGTTACAAAAAAAATCACCCACTTGGGGAAATTTAAAGTCTAGTTTACTTTTTGACTTGTTTCTAAATGAGACATTTTTAGCAGTATGCTTTATTCTATTATTTTTGCTGCTATAATTGAATGCCACAAATGAGGTAAATTATAAATAATATTATAAGCAATATACATAATTATAATATACATAATACTTGTAATGTTATAATCAATATTTATGATTATAATATTATAACTAATATAGCTGTAATATTATAGATAACATTTATGATATTATAAATAATAGTTTATTTCTCTCACTGTGTGGATGTTGGAAGGTCCAAGGCTGAGAAGCTTCATCTGTCAAGGACTTTCTTGCAGCACAATAATGTGATAGCTGGTGTCATGACAGAAGATGCATTTGAGAGAGGGAGAAAAAATAGAGGTCAAAATTTATCTGTTTGTTGTTTTTTTAATCTGAAAGGTTCTCCCAGGAGAGCAATATTAAGAGGT
Organism: Sigmodon hispidus; assembly: GCA_004025045.1. Lineage (NCBI taxonomy): Eukaryota > Metazoa > Chordata > Mammalia > Rodentia > Cricetidae > Sigmodon > Sigmodon hispidus. Next base: position 25,789 of record PVIH01010272.1, read on the forward strand.
GACTGGATTACTTACCTCCATAATTATCTAAAGAAAAACCCCACTTTTGACATTGTCACACTGGCAATTACTTTCCAGTATTTGTTTTGGTGGACATATTCAAACCACATTGCCCTATCATCGGCCACCCATTTTAAACCTTCCGAAATAATAAAACACTTCTTTAGCTAAATATGCTGCCATTGGATTAAAGTTATTTCATAGTTTTATTAATTCAGAGAAGAATAATTAATAATGGGTCCATTTTATTATAATCAAATAGTCTGATGACCAACACATACAGTATTCTACTGTTTCCAGGTTTGCAAGGGAACAGAGATAAAAAGGAACCCATTTATCTGTAGCATTTATTTATCTGTAGAAAAAGGGTTGTTTGAACACTGTACCCCAGCACACACAAATATAAGCACCTGTGGGATCCCTAAGAGACCTTTAACCTCATGTCAGATTATCAAGATCTGAGACAACCTTAACATAAAACAGAATCTGCATTTATAGCTGCAGGTTTCCAGTTTGTCTTTTCCCGGCTCTGTGGTAGAGATCTTTACATTGTATCAACCATTTTGCTATATCTCAGTCTTAGGAAGCACTGAAGCTTTTAAAGTTATGAGCTTCCTTGTGAAGTAGAGAAAGCCAGGCATTCACCAAAAAGCATGATTGGGATGGACATATGGCATTGGTTCTCACAGGATTTTGCAAATCCTTACCTTACATTCTGAACTGTATCAGTGGAAACTCCCTGCTCTACCCTGTGTTGATATGGCTCATGTTTATAGTTTTTATTTCTATAATGTGACCATGTCTAATAATAAGACCTTACAATGCTGGTTTGAATAAATGATTTCTAGTCTTGTTTTTTAGGAGTAGTGATAAAATGAACACATTTATCTATCAGGAGAAAAGTGAATTTATTCACATAACAGACATTTATATTTCAGGTAGTCTCTTTTCATGAGATTTTTAATTTTAAAAACTTAAAAACTTCATTTTATTTATGCATTTTGTGCCTGTGTGAGAGTGTGTCTGTTAGCACTGCAGTGCACACACAAAGTTCAGAGGAAAACTTGTGTGAGGTGGTCATATGCTGCTACCCAGTGGATCCTTAGGACTGAATTCCCATCTTCCTGTTGGCTGTACACACCTTAGCCACGGAGTCATCTCACTGGCTCAGTATTTTTAAATTTATGGTATTTTTATTTCACTTTGCCTTTTATTTTTGTTGTATTACTATTATTATTTTACTTCTTTGATACTTTTATATATGAATATACTGAATTTTGGTCATTTACGTCATCCATTACCCTCTGCCATCCTTTGTCTCTCCTGAAACTTTTCTTTCTAATGCGTCTCCTCTACTTTAAGTCTTATCTTTTGACTCACAGAGTTTACTTATGGTTGCTCGCATGAGAATCAGTGGAGGGTCATCTAGAACATAGGAACTTATCACTGGCTGTACCACTGAAGAAAATGTCACTTCCTCTCCAGAATTCTTTCATTGTCCACAGTCCCTCAGCATGGGGTGGGGTCTTGTGCAGGTCATTACTACAGTGAGTGAGTTTCTAAGTGCACCAGTATGTCATGCCCAGGAGACACTGTTCACAGCACTCCTTCCCATCTGGTCCCTATATTTTTTTTTTTGCCTTCTTTGTGATTCTCCCTGATCTCCCTGATACAGATGCCTCATTTAGGGATGAGATGGGGCAGTCTATAGCCTCCTTCTATATTATGCTGTGTATATCAGATGGCATGTTCATGGGACAGTGGTCCACATTTTCTTGGTATGGAAAGACCATATTTTTTCCTTTCTTGATGCATACTTTTTTGTTTTCCCAAATTCTTAGCCTAAGACAATATTTAGATCTTTCTGGTAATCTGCTCGGCTTCCTCCACAGCTGTACCGTCTGTGCTGGAGTCTCCGCAACAGCACAGAAGAGCGCATTGACCTGGATGCAGGAGATGAGGACTTCCAGGAGGACCCTAAGGATACAATCGAAATAGGTGTGTTCTTAAGCCATTTATTGAAGTCTCTAGAAAATGTCTTCATCAATGCTCATGTCTCTTCTTGAGGACTGGGGGAGGGTCAGGATGAAAGACAGGTGCATATATGCATTTGAGGAAGTCCACTAAATAGGTAAAGGTGAGGAAAAACTCTTTCAGCTGCTTTGCTCTCATATTTTGGCAGAACTCAGTGAATCAATGAGTAAAGAATAATTTGATCTTGAGTTGGAGCATAGTCAGGAGTGGGAGGATTAGGGCTTCACTGATAAATTCTATGGACCTGAGTCAGAAATGGATGCACAACTATGTTGATTTCTGATGACATCAGAAATATGGGCCAGAGGCTCTTGGCATCTTATGTCTCTCCACTTTAGATTAGAAATCCAATTTCTCTGGGTGCTCAAGATGATACTTAGTGTCCATAGACTTATCCTACCCTTTACATAAAGTCTGTCTTCAGCTTGAGTGTTGCAACTTTTTCTCTCTATGTGGAAGATCTGCTCACACAGGAATGCACGTATATGGTGTGCAGAAGTACGGGAAGGTGAAGTACTCAAGTCCATGTGCTTTATCTGGTACTGAAATGGAGGGCCCATGAGTCCTGCAGGGCAGCACTAGGTGAAGCAGAACAAGTTAGAAATCTGGTGTCAGAAACATCATAGAATCCTAGATGCAGACCAGACGTCTAACTCACTATAAGCCTAGAGACCCCTTGACCTCATCACCTCACTTTAGAGTTCTCTCTTAAAGATCTTTTAAAATAAGTGTGTAAGCTAGGAATGGTGGCACATACCCATAATCCAGTCTGGCTACATATTGAGACTCTGCCCCCCAACTCCAACAAACCTAACTGAAACATAATAGTCTGCTTATAAAAACCAGGATGTGTCAATCAGTCTCTGAACATTGTGTTAAAACATAGAGTGGGGTGGATCTCACATCTGATGACTGGCAGAGCTGGTATTTGAATCTATGTCTATCTCCAGTGACACAGCTGACCTCCAAGGAAGAAATCTGTTTCCTTGTCAGGAATCCACTTTGGGCCTTGGAACCAGTTGGCTGGTTTGATCTAGCAGTGATAACGTATACAAGCATGTTTTAGGCCCAACAAGTATTGGCTGTTGTCATTCTGCATTAGGACCTGTTCAGAGTAACCTGTACCCTCCAGATGGGGCTGTTGTGAAACCTTAGAGTAGACAAGTGCAGCCAGCTCTCCTTCAAGACAGGCCAGCCTCACTGCCATCAGTGACGTAGCTAACAGATACTGGTTCTGCATTTCAGAGCTGGGTTTACCGTATTCTCCCTAAGCCAGTTGTCCATCTCCCACTCACAATCTGTTATCTTCCTTGACTATTTAAATCAAAACATATTTTTCTTCGTACTGGAAGACATAAAACTCATCTTAGATCATGAGAAGGCAGAATCCAAATCTAACACTGTCTCTTGATTTGAAGATTGTATTTAATTTGCATTCCTGAAAACAAGAGAACTGGGATGCTTCTGCAGAATAATAAATACTTTATGATATTACATCTTTCCTGGAAACTGGTGTTCCTTTAGCCTCATGGTTCTCAACCTGTGGGTCGTGACCCCCTGGGGGGGTTAAATGACCTTTTTACAGGGGTCGCCTAAGACCATATGCATATGCGATATTTACATTACATTTCATAATGGTAGCAAAATTACAGTTATGAAGTAGCAACAAAAATAAAGGGTCTCTATGTTAGGAAGGTTGAAAAGAAGAACCGCTTTAGACTTTGTATCCAATAATCCTTTTATGTCTTTCCTTCAACACAGAAACTCCCCCAAAGGAGAAAGGATGCTTCAGGAGGGCATATGACCTGTTTTGTGGGCTGGACCAAGAAAAAGGTCCAAAACTGACTAAGGAAGAGGAGGCAGCCATGAAGCTGAAGATGACAGACACTTCTGAGAAGCCTCTGTGGAGGACGGTGGTGAACATTAACGGCATCATCCTGCTGGCTGTGGCTGTCTTCTGCCATGCCTACTTTGCTTGAATTCTGCCACCGGTTGTAGACTTAGCAAGTCTGGATTTATTATTTCTCTTTAGGCCCATTCTTTGGTGGTCAGGGGAAATTGGCCAGTTGTAAATTTTACCCATTGGGGTAAAATATGTATATATGTGATTTTAGGCTTACTGGAAGAAAATAATTACATTGCTGTGAATTTTGCACTTGAAGCCAGAATGGCACACTTATCTGTCTCTACTAGAGCTTTAGAAGAGAAATTGACTCAGATCTAGGAAAAGTTTGACTTACATCTGAGCCTGTATGGTCAGATGCTGCTCTGCTGCAGGACATCCAGTTTGTAATTGTTGTTTATAATCCTTCAATACTATTTTTTTAATTGTAGTCTTGTTTCTTTCATTTCCTATCTGACTCTACCTCCTCCCCCTCCTTTTTTTTTTTTTAAAGAAATCTCCCCTCCTGTCATCACATACCTCTAGATTTTTTTCTAGTAAAATTAAAATCAGTTTGACAAATGGACGAATGCCAGAAGCTGAGGATAAGGGACCTGGTCCTAGGAATTTGTTCTTTAAAGTAGTGGTCTCAAGGGGACATTATTTATCTGAAGGGTGGGGGGGGCTCATGCCAGTTGGGAGTGCAGACAGTTTTGAGTGCTGGGAGTTTTCTGGTCTTTAAAGAAATGCCCAGTCCACGTCTCCATTCCTTGTTATTCACATTGGTGTTCACTGTGCCTGAAATGTCTTAGCTACCCAGGAATATTCATTGACTCCATGAATTTTATGACATTTATTGATGGGTGCTGCCTGGTCCTTGCTTAGTTTGTATTTTATTTCATTTTAATTTTATTTTTGTGGCTGCACAAAGTATAACTATGGTGTCTACTATGGAGAAGAATGCATTTTTTTGTGGCCTCCTCCCGCATGGTGCTGGTACTGATATGAAATATGGACTTAGAAGCTGACAGCACATGATAGGACAGAGTAAATACACCTGCAGGGATAGATGTCATGCTGATACAGTGCACCTTCCAGGAATCATTGAGATAATTAGCCTTAGATGTTCACATGGCCACAATGGTTGCCTTGAAAGGTGTCCTGATTAGTGACTATCCACTGACAGACTGCCTTAGCTCTAGGTGACCATGCTTGGTGGTTTTAGTTGAAAGAAAAATGTTTATGCTGAGCTAGTCTTCCATGGGAAAATAATTTTCATTTAACTTAAAATTAATGAATTAATTAAAGTTATACTTACAAAATCTCAATTATATTGTAATATTATCCCATTGAAGGCAGGAAATGAGCATGTTATTATAAAATGATTTCAAGCTAGCTTTCAGAAGAAGAGCTGAGTGAAGTTTTGGGCACAGTGGTGGCTCCAAGTGTACATGGATGGCTTGCTGGAGAAGAAAGAAAACCTGGAGAGACTTGTTTGAGGTGTCGTCTTGCTCCCGTTCGGCTAGGCTGAGAAGATGGGAAGGGGGAAACACTCCTGGCCAGCACTGTCTCGGGTGGGCTTTGTGGTAGCTTGTGAGTCTTGGAAGGAGAAAGGGGAAGGCTGGAAGCTTGTGGGTGGGAAGGGCAGTGTAAACTATCTAGATTGTTTTGGCTCCAGTTCTTGGCATTGCCAACAATTTAATGTATATATTGTAATAAATTATTTTGTCTCAACTGTTGTGTTTTTTTTTTTCTGAATGATGGAAAATTTTGGTGCTTACAGGCTCTCCTGTGGTGTGGAGAAGACACTTTGAAAAGGAGGTGGGAGACACCTGAATGAAAACACCATGCAGATGCTTGATTAAATTGTATTATAGTCCCATTGGTTAAAAGCTATTTATGTTAATAAAAATAAAGACATTAAAGTTCTAGCAATTTTGGAATTACAGGTAAACAGTGAGCCTAATTGTGGGTTAGCACGAGATATTGGGACACACACACATACACACACGTACACACACACACACTTGAAAACTGTGGCCAAAGCCAGATACAGAGGTATGAACTTATACTCTCAGGTACTGGAAAGGCCCAAAATAGAAGGAACACTTGAGCCCAAGAGTTGAGATAGCCTGGGTAACATGACCATATCCCAACTCAAAAAAAAAAAAAGAGCTCTTCAGCATGAAATTTAGGTTGTCCTTTGAGTTCAGACGGTGTTGTAAGACTTTGGATCTTCATGCCCTGTGCAGTAAGGGAGCATACCAAGTCTTAGCTCCACAACCACAGTCACCGGTCACCTCTACAACCAGGGAAGTGTGACAAAACTTCAGTCCTTCCCCGTGATGACCCTCCGAGGGCAGGGAGTGCACTGACTCCACCAGCCCCCTCTGATGTTTAAGAACGCAGGAGACTTGGCTCCCAACCAGAGCATCCTCAGAGGCCAGGGAATGCAGTGAGATTTCCCACACTGACAGTCACCTGCTGAGGTCAGGGAGAGGGCCTTTCTCCACAGGGCTCTCACTTCCGCTGTGGCTAGTCCTGGTTTCTGTAATATCCAAGGTCACTGTAGCAGGTTTCCTCGGTCCCTACCACTAATACCTTTTTCCCATGTCTTTGTAAACCCCCTCTCTCTGTCTCTGAGAGAATAGAGGCCTTCCTGGATTATGGACAGTGTAGTTTCTCTCTCTCCGTTGTGACAAATATCTCCGCATAGAGACACATGGGGAAGGAGAGACTTTATCTAGCTCATAATTCCAGACTAAGGTACATTATTTGAGGGAAGTTGAGGCAGAAATTCACAGTCAGGAGCACTGAGAAATAAGTGCACCCACGCTGCCTGCTGCTTTTAGATAACTTCCTTCACCTGTATACAGGCCAGCCCACAGCCCGTGAAATGAGACACCCACACTCAGGGTAACAAGAAAGTTCCTACAAGTAGCCCAGGAGGTAGCCTTATCTAGGTAATTCTTTAGTGAGACTCTCTTCCCAGGTGGTTCTACATTGGGTCAGATTGCCAGTGGAAGCAAACCAGCATCCCTGTGATTGGCCTCCTGGGAACTGAGGCTTTGTCTTATCTGCGTGGATATTTTTACCCCTTCTCTTTCCAGTCTACCTTTACCCAAACTCCCACATCTCTCCCATTCCCAAATTCTTTCTCCTCTGCTCAGCCATTCCCCTTTCCACGTATGTCCATCCTCCTCTGCTTCCTATGGGAGATTTCTTTTTTATTTGTTTGTATGCCCACAATAACTAATGCATTAGTATATTGCACAAATTCTAGTTAGTATATAATGAAAACCCAGAGCCAGATTTTGGGGAAAAGAGAGGAAACAGACCACAGTCAATTCTTACCCAGCCAACTTCTCAGGCTGAACAGAGTAAATGCTATCTACTTCAAGAGTCACCCACCTGACTGGTCACTCCTCCAGAATGCCTGAATGTCTACCTCCTGCCTTAAATACTTCCCTGCCCAGTTGCTTCACTTTCGGGTTCAATTCTGATTTCAACTCTGCATCATAATCCTAGAGTTAGAATTAAAGGTATGTATTGGGAAATATTCATTAGCAATATATCATATAGAGGATTAATATTTACTGAAGGGTATATAAACACTCATGATACAAATTGATCCTTAAGACAATTCTTGGAGAGTGGAGCTGTCTCATGTTGGGTGACTGATTCACTCCTGAGAACTCAGGAACCAAACAGGAAGGAAGGTGAGTGTCCTACTGTCTTAATGGGGTCTGGCCACGCCCCATTCAGGATCCTGGTACTCCAGAGATACACATCTAAGCTTCCCCAAACAACACCTGAATCCCACTACATCTCCCCCTTTTGTTTAACTAAGAAAGCCCTAAACTAAGTACAAGACTATATATAATAGGAATCATTATAAGGCAATGTCTGGGGGAGGAAAAGGCAAAACATAAGCAAGGTCAAACTACAACTAAAAACAACAAATATAAAGTACATCTTATATGTCTAGAGTATTAGTAAGTGGCAAAGTACAGGGGTTACTTTAAAGCTATTAATCTTGAATAATAAAAATCTAACACTTGAATGCTCTTTGTTAAGAGATGAGATGGTAATAACTTTAACTGTCTAGTCTTTAACCCCATCAAGACTTGAGAAGAAAAATGTATTATCTGAAGGTTGGAAGCACAAGAGAGTAGCTTTTAAAATTTAGGAGAGGACAGCAACAATCAGCTACCTGGACAGTCACCCATGGCTTTTTCTTTAAGTTGGAACATCTACTATTTTGGCTACAGGCCTATGATATCTGACAGGTCTCTTTAGAAGCAGGGCATTTTTGAGAAACTGTCTTATCTTGTCCAGGCAGGTTTCAGCAGTCTCTTTCATCTTGTTTGTCTGGATTGGACAGCGCGCATACTGACAGCAATTGAGGTAAGGGCAGTTCTTTGCCCAACAGGCCATTGTCTGCCAAGGAAGACAAACTCTTAGTGGAGTGTCTTTGATGCTCAACACCATCTCAGGAAAGGAACAGTGCTGCCAGGAGTTGTGGTGTCTCTCATGGTCAACTTTTGAATAACAAAACATTAAATGTCATATTTTTTTTAGGTCTATAAAGTGGTTGAAGACTCTTATCTATCTGATATATTTTAGCATGTATTTGGGAAACCTGAATAACATGACTATTACATGGCAAACTTAGGTAATGTTGATCTGTGATGTTTTTATCATCTTAAAGACTGAAGCTTACATTGTAAAATTAGGCAATCTATAAATGGGTGTACAGTCTCTGAATTATGACTTCTAGTATGACAATCATATAAACATTAGCCAGAGGTACATGTATCATGCAAAAAGACAACAGTATCTTAAATATATATAATATATTTATATATTATATGTATTTAATAACTATGGCTTTTTCTCAAAGTTGGGACATCTACTATTTTGGCTATAGGCCTATGATATGTAATATATAATATAATAACATATCTATGTCAACTGTTTGGTTGTTAGGCCTTGACCTCACAGAAACACAGAAAGATCTCTGTCTCCAGAGGGATTAAAGGTGTGAGTCACTACTCTCTGACCTTTTACAGTTTGATGGTGATTCTGTTCTCTGATATTAAAGGCTGATTAAGTATAAAATAAATCATCACATATCCTCTTTTGTGTTAAAAATAAAAACAAAAATAAAAATAAAAATAAAAATATTGTACCTATTGTATATAGTTTTTCTTATGTTATAATGAACATAAGAAAAACTATATACAATAGGTACAATAATTGTATACAATATATACAAACAATAATTACATGAGTAATGTCTAGTACATTAACAATCGACAAATTAAAAAAATATTTCATTATTCATCCTATTTTGGTGAGTCCAAAGGATTGTACCTAATTCACTTTTTATCTAACTTGTATTACTAACTGAAAACTATTTCTTGCTATCTCTCAAACTTACACACTTGAACCTCTAAGTAAGTTTCTTTTCTAAAACTGTCACTAGAAAATTTAACTATCTTGTCTTCAACTCCCAGAGACCCAAGAAGGAAATAATGCTAACTATGTAAACAGGACATGCAAGCAAGCATCTTCCAAAAAATGTGAAAAGTGAAACAGCTGGTTGCCTGGACAGTCACCCAAGGTTCCTCTGCATTGTTGAAACATTCATCTTTGGCCTACAGGCCTAACATGTCTGACAGCCTTCTCTGTAAAGTAGGATGTCTGTAAAGAATTTCCTACCTTGTCCAAGCAAGGTTCAGCATGTTCAGCAGTTCTTTTTTTGTGTGTCCTGCTTGTCAATTTTGACATCATACTGTCAGCAGTCTAGACAAGGGCATTTTCTTGCCCACTGGCTAACTTTTGCCACAAAGAAGGTCAACTTCATATGAAGTTTCTTCAATGCCCATCATCTTCTCTGAAGTAGATTGGTGCTGTTAGGAGCAGATGTCTCGTTGTCATAAAAATAATAAGAACCTATGTTATTATCTCAAATACCATATTCTGTAGATCACCAAGGTATTTGAAGAAGACCTGTCAATCTAAAATATATCTCGGTTTGACCTTGAAAGCATTTAATATGACTATAAGTTTGATTGCAATGTCTAACTACCAACTTGCACTTCTTTATATTCTAATTAGTTGGTAATAATAACTTTTAAAAACTAGCACTTCGGGGTTGGAGAAATGGATCAGTGGTTAAGAGCACCGTCTGCTCTTCCAGAGTAGCCGGGTTTGATTCCCAGCACCCACATGGCAGCTAACAACTGTCTGTAGTTCCAGTTCCAGGCAAACACCAAGGCAAATAAATAAATAAATAAAGTTTAAAAAAAAAGGAAAGAGAAAAAAATCATTTAAAAAAAAACTAGAACTTCGATTTACATTGTTAGATGAACTGTATAGGTACAATACCTTGAACAAATATAGAAATATATGTACAGTAACAAAATTAATCTCAACTTTGTATCAATATATACAATTTGTATACAATATATAAAAATCCAATCCAATGTAAAATATTTAAAACTAGTAATTGCTTTTTAAAAGTCAATTCAATAATCTACCCTAATATCCTATCTGTATTACTTTTTTCTTTTTTCTTTTTTTCTAACAAGAACCCTGAATCTAATCTCTTTTGTTCAGCTTTTTTTCTAACCATAACCAATAACAACAATATGTAACCAATTACCTTGAACAGTGACAATCATTCATAACCCACTAAAAGACTAAAACCCATCTACTCTACCTGTTGGGAATGTGGGCATCATATTCTTAGATTTACTTCCTGCTGTCTGGGAGCAATAACATCTTTCCTTAGGGGATCCTGAAAAGAAAAGCTTTTTTTTTTAATTGTCAAGTCCTGAGATAGGTTGCTGTATTATTTGTTGTCCAGTCTCTGCATGATGGGAAAGTGCAGTGCTTGTCTCATGTCCTGGCTAGTGTGAGATTGGTTCATCCCAGTGGCCATCTTGAAATTGTCCTGAGCAGTTTGTAGTTCAAATCCAATCTTTGGTTGGTGTTTGTCAGCCTAGTGGCTTTGTCATAGACCATGCAGAGTCATCATTGTGGGGCCCCATCATCCTTTTGGATACTTTAAGTTCACAATTAGGCATTGTCATGGATCACTGCAGAAAACTGATAAGAGACTAAAACCTAAAACAATGTACAGAAAGCTAAATGTATAAATATTTGTTCAGTATAGGATTAGTAACAATAGAAAAGTACATAATATAGTCAGCAGCACAAGGTCAACAAGGAGACACACTGTGGGATTTCCTGTTGTGAAGTCATTGAGACAAAGCAGACATTTTCTGCGGCTTTAGCTCTGTGCAGTGAAATGGAAGAGGCTTATCATTCATTGCTTAGATAGCTGTATTATGTGACTGTGTTATTTATGAGAATACATATTAATACCCTAACAATCAATGTGTATAAGGTGAGGTCCCTGTGCATTTTCCCAATTGCCTTAATTGGTGAGAGTCAGACCCAGCTCTTTTGTTCTCATGTCTTAGAGGCCAACTCTTCCACAGATGCAGGTGGCATATCCTCAGGAGGGTGGGCATCTTTCCCTCACTCTTGCCAACACAAGGTAGAAGAAGGGGATGGTCTCAGCTCTGTTCCTCTCACACACTCAAGGCCAGATAACACACACCACCACCTACAGGGTGCTGTTCAATCAAGGTTCAGGACCCAGTATCTAAGTCTTGCAGTTGGTGAGGGATAGGTTGAGTTCTCCCTAGTGCTGCAGCCAGTGAAGGGGGTGGGTTCACTCTTTGCATCCCTGGACTCTCTTCAGTGATAACAGAAGTCACTGACAACTACATATACTGGGGCTTCACCAGGGCAATGATGCATGGTAACATCCTAGGGCCAGAGGACTCCATGTCCCCTAATGTCAAAGCAGGTGTCATTCAGATGTGTATGGTTCCAATAGAAACATAGCCCTTGGACACTAACATGGTCTAGCTGGTGGCCCAAACTGCTTCTGTGTGGCTCTTGGTGGCAACATAGGCCTTGGATATCAACACAGACCCCAAATGAAATTAGAAAACGGACTCAGACATAGTTCCAGGTTGCAGCCCAGGCCTAAGTGTCACCATGGCCCTGGTTGGTTGGCAGTGCAGGTCAGATCGGCATGGACCAAGCAGGAACATGGCCCCAGGTAGGTGTCCAGATCCCAGGCATCTGACTGACTTGATGGCAGCAGGACCTTCAGGTACCAATGCAGATCCTAGCTACAGCAGGTCTATGGATCCAGACTTGGCCCTCAGCAACAGACCCAGACCAGATATCACTATGGTCCTAGGTGGCAGAGCAGACCTCTAAAAAACACATGTTCCATGTTGGGGCATATTCTTTTGACACCAACATAGTCACAGGTGGCGGTCCAGACTACAGATGGCTGCAGGGTCCTCAGTGATAACAGGAGTCAAGGATATCAATACAATAGTCCACAGCTGTGTCAGGACCATGGACAACTTGACACTTAGCAGCAGACCAGGTAGGGAAATTATGGTTCAGTTGGCAAACAGGCCATGGATTTCTTTCTTACTCCCTTAGTAAATGTTTTCATTTCCTGAGAGGCATTAGAGCAATACTGTTGTGCTTCTCATGTGACTTCATGCACATGATCATTTCATAAAATGTATATACAAGATACCATGTTTTAAGGATAGCTAAATATATGACCATAGGAAACAGTATGGATACATTTTCCATTATGCATAGGCATTCACAAAGTTTGAAAAGACATGCACATCCAAAGCCCTGTGTATCCCAGGCTGACTAGAAGTGCACTATGTTGCCCAAGCTGGGCACACAAGAGTATTTTGGTTACAGGAGCATCTGTAGCTACAGGACACCACACTTGACCAACGAATTTGATCTTAAGAGTGAAGAGTTGGAAATAATTTTTGTTAATAGTCATTTTACTCAATGGAGCTTAAAAGGAACAGTCAACATAAACAATTAATAGCCTGAATCAAGTAAAAAACAACAATAACAACAAAATCAAGAAAAAATAAATAGCAAACCCTCAAACCTTAAAAAGAAAACCAAAAAGCTCAAATCAAACACAACTATAAATCAAACAAAAAATAAACTAAGCAGCTTTCTCTTGCGGCAGATTTAGCGGCACAGCCCTACAGCTTGTGGCTAGCTTAGAATCATAGTAGGAAGGTAGTCAAGGATTGTAAAACACCTTCACAGCTAGTATTGCCATGCTTCTTAGGGCGCTGTAGGTCAAGCCCTCTCCAAAACCTAAAAATGAGACATGGTCTTAGAGCATTCTTTGTGTCTTTATGAGAAGCTTTAGATAAATTATCAAAACACAGCCATTTATGTCTTGGCCAGGTTTGATTCTTTCAGCCAACGTACTGTGCTTACTGGACACCCAACATCCATGACTAAATATTGAGTGCCCAAGAACATCAAATATGACTTAGATGTCTTCTATAAATCCCAAATTAGGATCAGTCACTTCCGGCCAGGTTGCGAAGCTGACAAATTCGATTTCCATATGGAGGAGCAGATGACTAACACTAGGACTGAGGGACTTCTGCTGTCTGTAGTGCATCATCCCCGGCACACTTGTGCATGGCATGAACTGATACAACACTGAACTGGAGAATGAAAATGAGGCTTTTGGGTGTGGTCTGTCTGGAATAGCATAGCTTCCACACAGTCTTTCATGTCAGATTTTGTACCATCTATGGAGGGCTGAGAATGCAGTCAGCTAGCCAAAGCCCTCAGTGTTACTGACAGAAAAAGCCTTGCTCACCAACATCTATACCATCCATGGTGTTGAATCCCGCTGACAGGACTACTTGCTGGTGAATGTCAGAGTTCTCAGTAATTCTCATTCTGGGTTTTCTGTATCTCAAGCTCATTTGTGATGCTTTCTTTACTTCAGGAGTGCTGAGTCATCAGATCATGGATCTGATTTGGGCTGGATCACACAGAGTTCAGTTGGCATTTACCTCATAGTCGAGTTCACAGCTATAAGGGGTTTTTTTCTGAGGAGGAGGCCTTGATCCAAGGATGGAAAAATTCATGGCTGTAAGGTGTCTGTAGTGCGGCTAGCTTCCTCAGTTCTCTCAAAGGCTGCTGTATGAGAATGAAAGGCAACAAGACCCACAGATGGCCTGGCTGGACCACAGGCTAGGGAAAAACAGAGTCTATTCATACAGAAGAGGCCAACGTCAAGAAACCCACCACCACAGGTTTGTGGAGCCATGGTTACTACTCACTTGCCTGTGATAATTAGTACTCTTTCTGTGGCAATTCTGTCTGCAAGAGGATCTCATTCTGGGCTGTGGCCTGTTCCAGTTCAGGTTAAAATTTTCTGACCTAGAGGAGAAAGGCAGTTAGGGAACAGGCCTGGTGGGAGACTGCTGTGTGAGCTATTGAGCTGAAACTAATTCTTTCAGCCGGATAAAGCAATAGGAGTTTTCAGCTGAGGTCATTCCCTGTATTCCCCAAGGGAGAAGGGTCAGAGGGCACCTGGGCCTAGATTTTTTTTTTCTCAGCTTCTATAATCTGCTAGAAGTTGAACTCAGAACTACACTATGTGGGGCAAGAAAAGAGCAGCACTTTTCTCCACTTGTCCAGATACATTACTGTGGGGAAATAAAACAGTCTGGCTATGTCTGAGTAACAGTTCAGGAGAGGTGTGCATGGCATTGATTAGATCCAGGCAAATATATGAACAACCTGGGAAACTGAAGCTAGACCTTCTTAGCGGGTCTGCACACCTCTGCAGTGAAGTCTCTGATTATTGTGAAAGAACAGATACCTCTCTTGATTGAACTCTTCAACCCCTAACTCATCTTATAACAAGAAAAAATATTCTCACAGGAAACCCATGCACACTGCAGAGAGGCTGAAATCAGCAGGAGTGTGTTGCATGCAAACTTGCCAAAAGATAGTAACTTCTCTCTAAAGGTGATTTTCTGGAAAAAAAAAATATAGTGGCATGAGCACACACTGTCTTCCACAACTAATCCTCCTCCTGCTAGGTTTAGGATGACCACTGGAAATTTGTGGGGAGACTTAGTGGACAAGATCCTGAGAAGATACCATAGACCTCAGAAGGAAATGAGGGATAAAAATCCCCATAAATTCTAAGGATTAAACAAAATGTTTCCTAGAAAGTTCTTGTTGACTAGGCCAGGACAATACTATGAGGTGTTCTCTCTCTGGCTGTGGGTGAGGCAGCTATCTAAATGGAAAGAATCCCCAAAAAAACAGGGATCCAAGCCCTGCTGACCTACATGGTTCTAACCACCCCTCCTAACTTGGGATTCTACCTCATCTCGGAGACACTGAAGTGATGCTTTAGCTTTTCTGCCAAGTCCCTTTCCTGGGTGACAGGCTCCTTCTGCTTCAACAGGTTCCCCAGTCTTCTTGCTCCAGTTCATTAGACAACTGTGTACCCAGTGGAGGTTTGCACACTCTCGTGTACACACATACACTCATGAACACACACAAGTACATGAATGCATACATACAAGTACACTGTAAAGCAATAACACGTTTAGTTTCCCAACTAATACTATGTCATCTTCTTGATTATCTATGGATATATGTGTGCCTATAGGATTCAAACGTAATCATGAGATTACATGTACTAATTACATAAAATGCATGGTGATGGGTAGATATCTTAGCTGTTACTTCATAAATGAAATTACAGATGAAAGCTTCAGTTTTCAGAATCAATGATCCATAAGCCTTGCTTAGCATGTGAACTCCATAAGAGAATGATTCTTCTGGTGGGATAACGTCTGAAATATCAATTGCTACAAGCTATAATCATATCATGACCCACAATAGCTTATGACAATTGCTCCTGACAGTAACTAACTGTGCTTTAGTGGTTTTGGTGTGGAGTGGAGTGCACCAACCTCAGCCCAAGTCTTTTTCCCTGGGTGGATCCACTATTTCTGCTCTCTGCCATTGGATTGTCACACTCTTCCAAGCATTCTGATGTTTGCATTCTGTATCAGCTAGGGAATTGGGGGGGGGGGTGATTTTCTAATGCTAAGCACATGGCTTCCATGACTGTACCCTTAACCCAAATCTGACATTGCAACCAGCCCTGCAAATCCTTTCTGCATTTGCCTTCAGACACTTGTAGCTGAGGAAGGTGATCTTTCTTACTCTACAACCATATTAATGTGGCTTCTCAATACTATTTACTTGCTTATGTTAGTGAATAGAGGGATTTTTGAGGAAGAAATGAGAAGTTTCTGGGCAATGTTTTGAAAGTACAGTCTAGTTCTCCACATAGGAAGTACTTATGGGTCCTCCAATCAAGCTAAGGCTATTCTGCTTGGGAAGGACCAGGTGCTGAATGGCTTTCCTTATATTCTAAGAGAGGCTCCAGGAAAGTGAGCCTGGGCTTCTGGTCACTTCATGGAGAACCAATGAGCAGGGTGAAAACGGCTGTTCCTCATGACATCAGCAGTCTCTATTCTGGACATTCTATTGTATCCTGGGGATACCAACTGCACTAAGGGAATTCACTCGCTGCCTGCAGGGTACAGCTTTAGACATGTTGTCAAGACTGAGACGACTGCTTGGGAGGGAGAATGGAGAACGTCCTGAGACAAGAGAAGGGCAGAACGAAGCCAGCCTTCAGTCTCCCAGTAACACAAGATCAAAAAGATGGTTCTGGTATAGACAAAGTGAGTGCTGGGCAAGTGATGAGGAGCTTGCTAGAGGAGGTGGGCTTCCGCTGGACCTTCCAGTAATGGGCAGAGGAGCTGGAGCCTCTGAGAAGCAAGTGGAATTTCCTGATTAACACAACTTCTGAGAGTCAAGTCTCCAGAACATTAGTTTGTCCATCCCCTAAGCCAGGAGCTGGAAAGGCCAAGGCTGTTGTGCTGGGAGGGCCAAGATTTGACCTTTACTAGCTTTGGGGAAGTAATGTGGGGACAGAAGGAAACCAGCACAAGGCATGGAAGGCTATATGTCCCCGCTTAGGGCAGACATCGCTGCACTTCACCCCAGTAGTTTCTTTAGGTGCAGTGGTATCTGACACTAGTCACATGGAGACAAATGTATGTCAGGGTGGTCTGCCCATCCTCTATGCCTTGTTGCTAGGTGATTTCACTTGTGTTCATCTACCCACAGGGACTGCTGGGGAGCCACTAACTCACCAAACCCTCCTCCCAAGGGAGCAGCTGAAGAAAGAAATGGAGAAGCTGACCAGAGAGCTGCAGCTGGTGACTAACCAAAGGAATGAGCTACGTGACCGCCTGCTTTTCATTTCAGAAGGGACTGTGGACAACAGGTATCCATTGTTTCAGACAGCACAGGACTGGTGTCAATGTTACCCTCACCTTCCTCCTTTTAAGTTCCAGGGTTCTAGGAGGCCACACCTCCAGAGTGACTCTGTTTCCAACCTCACATCCTAAATTCTTCTTAGAGGAGAGGCATTCCTGAGTCTTCAGAGCCAATGAGATGGGGACTCTTAACTATTCTGTTTTCTCCAAATGAAAATGAGATCCTGTGATCTGAGTCACACACTCAGGGATTGAGGCAGTAATGTGGGAGTTCCCAGCATGCATTTGGAAAGGACCTGATAGATGATGGCCTGTGTGAGATACTAACTGCTACAAGTTTGTGGGTGTCTGAACTTGCCTGGCATCATGTGATTATATGATGAAAGGTCCTGGTAGCAGCTGGAGGGGCCTGGTCCCACTTAGTTCATCTCAGTGCATGACTGAAGTCCTGGGAATCCTTCCTGTATCTCTCTCTAGTGTTGTGCTATATACTCTTAGACAATAATTCCCAATGAACTTTTTATCATCTAATTGTGGGTGCATTCTCTCTCTCTCTCTCTCTCATATGTAGACTTTTGATGTTATGTGTGTTCCGACAGAGGCTGGGAGGCCGAGATCTGTGGATTTGGCCATCTCAGTTTCTAGTTGATGGCAGTGCTGAGGTCTTTGAGCCACACATTGTGCAGCACTGTTCTTGTCCTATGGACTCACCTTGGCAGCACCTAGAAATCCCTTGGGGAGTTTATATAGCTATCCTGATAGTACATCTCAACTCATAATTATCAGCTCTTTCTAACTATTCAGTAATAACAACCCAGGACCTAGAATAGCTGTTTTGAAACAGGAAAAAATTCATTTTAATATCTGGAGTTCCAAGACCTGTAGCATAGACTCCTGGTAACATAGAAAGTTAGACTGACCTTCCAGGCCTACTAAATAAGTTCTTGCATTTAGGGGTACTCTTCATCTGAACACCCAGCTTCCATTGAACTGGGATCAGGATAATCTTTTAAAATCATGAAGAGGTCTCAGTAGGAGCCAGAATGTGGCATTCATTGCGTGTGGTAAACAGGATGCAGTTTGAGTTCCCGTAATCCTTGAGGCCTGTGTTCACAGGGTTTCTTTCTCCTGTTTCTAGGTCCTACCATGAACCAAATCGCTTCTATGAAAAACTGAAAGTAGACTATAAACAGGTAATGTCTGACCTAAAGATGTTTGAAAATGAGAACATCGAGTTATCAAAGAAATACAGTGAGCTGAGGAAGGAGACAGTCTTCTATCAGTAGGTATCTTGGTATGAACCCCGTGAATTGTGGAATGGCCATCTCTGCCTTCTTTGTCTCTTGACTGAAGAGTTCTCAACTCCGGTGCCAGCCATTCTGCTTCCTAGCAAACAGCCTTTGCAAACATCTCTTTGACCTGTGTGTCTCTTGGACTCAGTTTTGCTAAATGCAAAAGAGACTGTTAGACCCTGCCTCAGGAGTCTCTTGATGGAAAAGCAATTTTCACTGTGAGCAGAATGTCAGGCAGCCCTTGGCGTCTTGAACTCAGGCCCAGGTTTACAAATCTGTTATCTGTAGAACTTGTAAACAGACTGTGCTCACCTTGGGTGCTGTCCTCCATCAGAGGGATTTGCCCACTACTTGCTGATGACTCTTCATTACCTCAAACAGTTGAGGACAGTTGGAGAACTCCTCTTTCTATTGAAGGGACTTGGATTCCTTTTGGTGTTGGGGTTTTCTGTAGAAGTTTTATTCTTTCTGGAATTAGCTGTTCACTCATCTTGGCTTTCTGACTGCAGCTCTCATAGCTTTATCAGGCTCAAGTCTATATCTTTCTGGGAACCTGAGGGCTTTTGGGGTGCTGGTTCTGTAAGCAGGGGTGTTAGGAGAAGATTGGCTGAGCCTTACTAATAAAGTGTGTCTCTAGTGGTCTACAAAGCCGGCTCCTGATGGAACACAATCAGCTCAGTAAGAAGGTAGACATCCTGAGGATGGAGACCAAACAACATCTGGATGAATGGGATCTGCGGAAGGACTTGAATGTGGTCTCTAAGGACAAAGAGGAAGAGACCCATGATCTGAGAACCCAGCAACAACAGGTAGGGGCAGGAAGCTGGGTCAGGCTAAGGTCTGGTACCATTTGCCCATTTAGCTGCCTCTCTGCATATCCATCCACCTGTGCTTTCACTCAACACTTTCCTCGTCAATGCTCCCATCCATCCACCCCCACCTCAAGCCAGCCGGTAGTAATTTTAGTGTTCATGCACAAGCACTTCTGGGAAGTTAGCCTCTTCTGAGAAGCTGAGTTACTGGCAAGTCATCCAGGCGGCTCTACTTGAAACTGCAGTCCAATGAAGATGATGAGAAAATAACATATCACACTCCTACATCTCATTATGACATTAGGACTCTATACAAAGACCTTGGAGTGAGTGAGTTCTGGGTCCTGAGGCTCATTTGTTTGGCAGGGCTTATGTGAGATCACAGGTGGGAAGCAGTTTGCTAGAAGGATTCCTCCTGCAAGTGCCAGATGAGTGCTTCTCATAATCTGGACAAGCAAATCACATTTCCCACAGCAGTATTAGTCCCCAGGGAATGATGGGTGAAATGTGAGACTCTACTGAACAGGCTGTTATGGTTAGTCTAAACTCAAGTGCTCATCTGTCATGATGGTTATTTCTGCTCTCTATCTCTCTCCCTTCCTATCTCACTGTCTTTGTGTATGTGTGTGAGAGAGACTCTTTATCTCAGTCTCTGTGTGTGAGAGACTCTCTTTATCTCAGTCTCTGTGTGTGAGAGAGACTCTCTTTATCTCAGTGTCTCTGTGTGTATGTGGGAGGAAGAAAAAGACAGTGTGTAAGCATGTGGGTGTTGGGGTGCATCACGCATGTGTGCATTTTTTTTTCAATCTCTACCTTGAATCAGAAAATTTTACTTCCCCAGATGCTTACTGATTTGCCTGCTTGGCTGACCAGCAAGCTATTGTGATCCTTTGAAACTGCTTGCATTTGTATTACTGTGTAATATTCTACTAAGAACACAATTTTTTGATGAACAGGAGCTCAAAAGTTTGGAGGAAAGGCTTCAGTTCTTGCTGAAGCAGAAGGGGATGAACAAGGAAAAGCACTTGTCAGAAAAGCTGCAGCATCACTTTGAAGGCCCTCAGATGAGGTAGGAGAGCAGTCTGGGAGGAGGAGGAGGAGGAGGAGGAGGAGGAGGAGGAAGAGCCAAATAGGTCCCCTGTACCTGGAATCTCTGTCTTTTATGAGCTTCTGCTCACGACATGGTTCCCAGGCACAAACAGGGAGAGAGAGCTAAGAAAAATATGCTGGTCCAGTCAGCAGGAACTTCTGCCAGGAAACAAAGTGTTTGATACTCCCTCCTCGGTGTGTCTGTGGGACTGACTGAGTCCTGTTCCTCTCTTCTGAAATTTCTATGTCTGGAACTGACAGTGCTCTGTCTGCTTCAGCCTCCCAAGGGATGGGATTTAAAGGTGTACACCACCACACCTGGCTGAAATTACATTTTTTATTTAGGAGCAACTTCTGTAGAAAAGAGATTCTCACCTTTGAACATTGCTCTTTGCATCATACACATTTCCTAATCAAAGAAATTTTTTGATGGAATGGGATACAGACTTTCCTGGATGAACCCAGGCCAGTGCCTTAGGGGCTGAGAAGATTAGAACTTTTTCTAAAGTGATCCATCAAAAACTCATAATGAGCTAGAATACAAATTTCCAGCTCTATTTCTAAGAAATCTATAAGTTTCTGTTTTGTCTGAGAGCCCATTCAGGGCCAGTGTTCTCAGGCACACATCTCAGGAAATGCTGCTCTAGCATGACAGGGTCTATCTTGCACCTTGCTCATGTTCAAAATGCCTCTTGGTCCTGAGGTGTGAGCAAGCTTCATGACCTTGTTCAGGTGCCCAGATGGCAAGGTTGTGTTATGACTATCTATAAAATGATGTAATTGATAGTTATTCATCATCAATAACAAGTGTTTTGCTCATATACTATTGGCTGTGTTATTAATATCTTGCTGTTAATTACAAAATCTTATCCCTAAACTGCAGGAGAATATGCTATTCTTTCTATTAAAAGAGACATCATACAGTGCTCAGTTTAAGTTATGACATGTGTTTAGGGCTGAGAAAAGTTCTAGGCCTGAGTACTCTGTGATCCTTATTCCTTTGGGTTACCAACAGTGACATCAGTCAAGAGACCAATGCTGATTTTCCAGCACACATGAGGTGGTGGAAAGCAGTAGCTACACAGTTGACATGACAGCCCCCCCCAACCTGTGTCTTAACTGCTTTTCTCTCTCAGGTCCAAAAATTGTCACCCTAAGCTGGAACAGGCCACAGTCCAGGATGAGAGCCACTTGGAGAAGGAGGCTCTACAGTAAAAGCCACCAGCTGATCCCCCTTTCTAGCAACTACTGAATTCAGGGGATGCACTTTTTTAAAAATTTGATTTCTGTTTTGGAATAGGCCTTGATTGTGCCTGGCTGCTTCTGGGTGTTGACTCCTTTTCCTTCTTGACAACACCTTTTGTAAGCACTGAGGAAGCCAAAGAAGCCACAGACAACTAGAAACCATGACTTCTTCACCCTAGAATCCAGACCTCCTCAGAATAAAACACCCCTTTGTATCTGTGAACTCACATGGAAAAAAATACCTAACCATTGTGGAGAACATGCTATACAAAGCCCCAAAGAGCAATGGCTACCCTCATCTTGAAAGTATGGTTACAATGCATGACTGTCTTTCTACCATGTTTCGAAAGCCAGCTATCCTTTGTAAATCTGTGCTGTTCAATCTGCACAGACTTAAGGCTGCTTATCTTAATTTTTCTTTGCTTTTTGTTTTAGGTTTTGGTTTTGATTATTTTGGTTCTGTTATTTTGATGTTACTTATTCTTGTTACTGTTCTTCATAAATTTTATATTTAATTCACTGCTTATATTGACTCTTCTTTAGAGCCCCTTATGAGATAAATGTATTGTTTATGAATAAAAAGCAATTTCCAACTTTTCACAGTTAACACTCCTATAACCCCAGAACTCACAGGCACAGGTAGACCTCTGCAAGCTCCAGGTATCATAGGCTTCACAGTAAGCATGCCTGTGCAAGCCTGGGACATGAGAGGGACAGCCAGAGCTGCCCTTGGCCATGGCAGAAAGAGCTTCTTCCAGGTGATTGTTTTATAATTTATTGAATAAATTCAACATCTGAGACAGGAAGTGAGTCAGAGAGTTCAAGTGTGAAGGAAGTAATCTTGTGGGTATTCAGACAGGTGCTAACCAGGACTTCTACAAGCTCAGCAGCCAGAGAAATAGGGTAGAGGTTTTGGTTACTCTCTGCCGTAGGTCACCTCCTCTTTCTGAGTTGACCCTGTCACTAAAAGGGCCATCTATAGACACACTGGGAATTGAGTGACACTTGGGTTAGCCCACACTACCACGCTACTCTGTGTTGACAGGGTCTCCTTGTCCATCTTCTCAGTATCTGGAAGGAGCCTGGGGCCAGCTATACCTCTTACATGTGTTTTTAGCAGTGTTTGGCCGGTTTGGTAAATGATACCAGATGGATAGATTAACATGGCTTCTTTATTGGCCTTTGTGTAGGTAGATAATAGTTTCCTTTCAGCCTTTCTCAGGTTAAACTGTCCTTAGTGCACAGTGTAGACTGAGGTCCCTCTTCTTCTCTCCCAAATAGCTAAGGTTTTGCAGTCTTGGAAGCATTCTGTCAGCCATTTTCAAGGACCAGTCTTGAAATTGAACAAATTGAAAGCTGAGTCTCTCCACGAAGTCTGCCCTATATTGTTGCAGAAGATGAACAGATTCTAAGAACTAAGATGTAACTCAGTGGCAGAGGAGTAGCTTCTCATGTACAATGCCCTAGGTCCAGTCCTAACATAGGGGCTACTGAGGAAGAAAAGCTAAGAACCCAATACATCCAAAAGTGTGGATTAAAACAAAGGGAAGGCTGCATAGAGCTTCTAAATCCTCCACCCTTCCGCATCCAACCTCCTATGTCACAGCTCTCCCCATGGATGCCATTTGTTGAACATGTCACTAAGCAATAATGCATTTTTGGTGGTGAAAAGAATCTACACTTTATTAATACAGCACAGAGACATACTCAGAGAACATAAATATTAATGCACAACTTTATCCGTGGTTGAGGTGATCATCTGGAGAGATGGCTCAGCAGTATTGGTACTCATTGCCAGACTTACACACCTGAAGTTCTTCCCTGGAACCCGCATGGTAGAGAGAACAAGCTTCCCCCAAACTGTTCTCTAAACATTGTGAGTGTGTGTGTGTGTGTGTGTGTGTGTGTGTGTGTGTGTGCGTGCGCGCGCACCCACACCACCACCACAACTGGTTTAAAAATCACTCAGAAGATCATGGTGAAAGCAGTTATTACAGAACATGCAGACTTCTGTCAGTAACGGCTCTTGGTGAACACTGAAATGGCGGGCTACTTCAAATGCCCTCAAAAACCTGATAATATTCTCAGGGAGGCAGTGGTGTGCATAACCACCATAAAGAACCGCAAGAGCGCCATGTACTACAAGTTGCAGTCTCCAGGGTGAACAAAAACCTCATGGAGAGACAGGAAGGAGGAGGGCCTGGGTTAGGGGTCACTACTGACAGTAAGAACCACACCCCTTCCGGCCATTGCTAAAAGCCTGGCAGGGTTTCTGTACCAGCTCTCAGTCGAGACCTCAGTCCATTAGATTTCCTTCTGTTCTCTCATCACGTTGATTGTAAATGGGCTACAGTTCCCTGTGCTGCTTTTTCCTGACCCAGACAGCACACAAGCGCTCCTGGGTTAAGCATACTCATGGTGATACTGCTGGAAACAGATTCAAGGGCAGAATGTCCCAGTTTTACCAGACACTGAAACCATGTGTCCTTCTTGCCCGATAGCTCAGTGTACCACTCCTGACCTTGGCTCATTGCCTTGTCTGCAGCTCAGTAAAAGCTCTCTGTGGCCATGAAGTGGAAGCCTGGTTAGCTTCATGTATTCCTATGCTCCTGGCTTTCATAGGAACAGCTCCCCAGAAGGGCAGCAGCCCCTGGCTACTCATGTCTGTACCATGCTGTGTGGGACCTGTGGACATCTCCTTATTTCCCAAATATTGTCAGCACTGTGCCTTCTGCACAGGAACTGGTCAGGCTTCATCCATGTATCAGCTACCTTAGAGTCTCCATAGCTCTCCACCTGGTACATTCACCTAAATTTATTAGTATTTGTTCCATTGGGGAATTAGTCCTTTATTATTTTACTTTTGTTCTTCAGAAGCTATAGAAAAAAAGAAAGCCAGTCTCAAAGCATCACATGAAAAATAGGTTAAGTGAACGTGAACTTTGGAAATTTGTAACTGAGCTGAAGTGTTATGATTCTCAATCTCCTTTATAAGGTCTCCTGTATCTACCTGGATAAATGCGTTTATTGCCTAGTTCTGAGTGTTTCTTAGAGAGTTTCCTGCACCAAACTCAGGCCAGTGTCTGTGACCTGTTAAAGCCTCACTGGAGCTCAGAGCCTGCTTTAGATGGCCTGGATGATGCACAGCATGTCCAGGTCACCTGCACTGCCTTCTGCTGTCATGCACAGTCCTCCAAGATGTGCAGCCTATCCAGAGCAAAGGAATGCAGTGTTAGCACCCTTTCTTCAGGCATCCGCCCGCTGCAAAGTAGAAGGGACCTGAAGATGTGGGCATTTACCCAGGCAGGATACAGTTGACTTTTGGAAGAGGAAATTCCCTGACAGTAGAAAATGGACTGTGAAGAGGCAGGTAGAGGACCTGGACTAATTGTTCAATCTTTTCTCAGGCTTCCAGCAATTGCTTCACATTGTCAGGATCTCCTGGCATCTGGGGTCCATGCCAGCAATGAAAGTCACTGTCCTGGAGGCTTTGTACCTGAGACAATGTGCCCGTCATGCTGAATGTGTTCAGTGTGGTTGGCTTGGGGCCGTGAAGAAATGGTCCTGGCCACAGCTCCCTCCCTCTGGAGAACGTTCTGCGGGCCTGTTCTCCTTCTCTTTCCTACCCACACGCATTGATTTGTTCCTCTTGCTCTCTGGCCAGTGAGGTGACAGGGGTAGGGGTTTGATTCTGCATTCTTGTGCTGTGTGCCCCAGGTTCTCTTCTGTCCATGGCCCACGTGGTCTAGTTCTCACAATCTCCAAAGAAACAATAGTCTACCCTGCTTTTGTGGCACATGCCTTAAATACCAGGAGCTGGAGCTCTCTATGAACTTGACGCTAACCTGGTGCACACAGAAAGCTCCAGGCCAGTCAAATAGAAGGGTTGAGTGATTAAAGAGATAGACGTGCGCCATGTTAGGTTCACCATGTGGTATGCCAGGGATCCCTACAATGACAATGCTATTAGGATATTATTTTGTGACTGCTTACATCTTAAGAACAATCAATGTAAGTTTTTACTGTATCATACTAGATTCTAGGCATTCTGTTACCAACATCTTGATTTCTTTAGCTCTGATGTGAACATGTGCAATGACCAGAGATCCAAGTCAATACTGTTCATGACTTTGACATATAACAAAAACTGAAGGGTTGCCTAACTCCTTTGTGTACTTCAAACAATGACTGCCTTGTTTGTTTGTTTGTTTTGTTTTTGAGACAGGGTTTGTTTGTGTAGCCCCTGGCTGTCCTGGAACTCACTCTGTAGACCAGGCTGGCTTTGAACTCACAGGGATCCACCTGCCTCTGCCTTCCAAATGTTGGAATTAAAGGTGTGCACCATCACCACTCAGCTCAAACAATGACTTTAGCTAGAAAAATATTTTATGTTTTAGAGACAGTCAAATATCTACCTCCATAACTGAGATAAAGGCCTTTCTAGACACAAACATGCTGGTCAAGCATTAGACACAATGATTAATTGTAAGATGATGGTTTGAACTGACTTCATCATACACAATAAAAATCAACCACATTGAATAAAACAATCTATTTCCCTGGAAGACATTATATTGGCCATTCCAAAAATTTCTCACACTGCTTGATGCCCAAGAAGCCACATCTTTAGGCTTTTACACTTAATCCAGAAGTAACTCAGGTGAGAGGTCAGCCTCAAATTACTTCACATTTTAGAAAACATTATTTTTTTACCCAGGAAATTCATCAAGTGACCAAAATTTACCTTTCCTCTAATAATCATAGTCTAGGAAAAACTAGATTAATTTAAAAAATCCCTTACTTTACAGTTAAAACATTGAAAGAAATGTCATTGGCATAACACTCTTGAAGTTCTAAGCATATAGAATGAACCAATGGTGTCTTATAGTCAGAACTGCCCCACCCTTCCAATATAAGGGATCTGCTGAAAGTACATTCTCACTGTATAGCATCACTACATGAGGTCTGCAAGATTTTTCTCTGACAGCTCCCATTTGGAACATTCTGATTGGCCAGCTATGATCAGATAGATGTGTGGCCATGATTCCAACATCCATGATGGACTTACCCCATGACCAACTCGGAAGACTGTTCAAATGGAATCTGTTGGTGTCAGCCTCAGAACTACACTGCACTGCTTGGCCAGGAGCTGTGTACTGGTGAACCCAGTGGCAACAGCTGAGCACACATGATTATAACTTGTAAAGTGTGTAAGATAATCACTCATAAGAAGGAAGTAGCTCATACATACAAAAGAGGTTAAAATGGAGTTACCCTATCCTGGGGTGACAATGCTTTCCCTCGACACTATAAACTATCAAATAAAAACCCAGGGCCAAGTACAGATTATCTTTTTTTTGAGTCGTTGATTATTGGGGTCCCATAGACAGTCTCCAAACATTAAACACGATTGCCATTGCTCTCGATCGCCTTCCAGGACTCAATGGTAAGACCATATTGCTTGAAGACAGTGATAATTGGCACAGCCATAAGTAAGGATCTATCACTTCTCTATGTTGAGAACATTCAAATTCCTCTTTAGTAGCTATTTTGATATATTTGGTTAATCACCATTAACCACAATGATTATACAGAATGAGGTGATCTCTCTTATCTGACACTGCAACCCTGTGCCCACCATCACTCTGACACCTGTCCTGAGATCTGTCAACCACTCCCTTGCTGACTTCTAATAGTAGGTGGTGCTGGAGAGAGACTCCAGGGTTTCAAGCACACTAGACAGCATCCTACACCGACCACTCCAATCCTCCTGTTTTTTTTTTTTTTTGTGAGATCAACTTTTGATTCTCCACCATGGGAACATGTATTTATCTTAGGAAAATATGCTAAACAAGGTAACTTTTGTTTGTCTAGTAGGGTGGCTGCCAATGTTAAGTTCACTAGGTTTTTCTATTGACCCGCAATTGTACAAATTTGTGATGATTTAATACACACACATAAGGTACAGTGATCAATCATTTTTCCTTTCTTTGTGTTGGGAACTTTAAACTCCCATCTTTTAGTTTCACCTCACGTATTTTTGTAGAAACTTCCTCTGAGTCTTTAATTTATTCTAAAAGCTATAGATTCTATTGTCATATCACCCTGAGCACACTGATCTATCTTATCTGATAGCTGTAAAGTCACCAGATACTTTTTTGCAGAAAGACTACAGGTTAGAAAGGCTGGAGAAAATGACAGGGGTGTTGTTTAAGATATTTTTATAAGAACATCTGAATATAAAAAGCTCTTAGTTCATTCCTGACTAGGACCAGGTAAGGATCAGCTTACCTGAATCCTGTGTTACGGGCTTTTCATCCTGGTACTTGGGGGTGCTGAGGCAAGAGTTCAAGGCCAGCATAGGCAATATAGAAACAACATGCTGTCTCAAAAATGGAGGTGGGGAATCGGCCTTATTAATCTGAAATAAGGGGGTCAGTGGGTTACTACTCTCTGGTAGTAAAATGATCCCATCAGGAAATTTTAAAACACCACCTGGAATGGTAGTTCTCTGCACACAGAGCAGGGTCCTGAAGATGCTTAAGCTTTGGGGCACTGGATCACTATCAGATTTTGTTTAATATTTTTTTTTGGCCAGACATTTGTCCTCTGCCTTTAATATGAGCACTCTGGAGGCAGGTGCAAGCAGAGCTCTGTGAACTCAAGGATGGCCTAGTCAACACTGTGAGTTTCAGACCAGCTGAGGATGTACAGTAAGACTCTTAACTGTGAAAAAAATATTTTTCAATAACTGGACAGCTAGATAACAGGAGGAACTTAAGAGAGACATCCAAGGATTCCCCCTGGGAAGGGGAATAGAGAAGATCTCCTGAGTAAATTGGGATCATAATGGGGAGCCAGCAAGGGGAAGTGGGAACAAGTCATGAGAGAAGGAGATGGTTGAGTGAGAGGAGCAACAGAGAAGAACAAAGAAATAGATATCTTGATAGAAGAAGCCACTGTGGGGTTAGAGAGAAACCTGGTGCTAAGGAGACCTCCAAGAACCCCCGCAATATGTCCCCGGCTAGGGCTCCAACCAATAGAGAGAGGGTTCCTAAACAGGACTTCCCTTATAATCAAATGGATGACCACCCTAAGTGTCATTATAGAACCTTCATCCAGCAACAGATTAAGGCAGAAGCAGAGATCCATAGCTAAGCAGGTCAAGCTCTAGGTCCATCTGAAGGGGGGAGGGTGAGAGAGAGAGAGAGAGAGAGAGAGAGGAGAGTTTATGAGAAAGGGATCAGGATCATGAGGAAGAGACTCACAGAGATGACTGACCTGAGTTCGTGGAGCCTCTTGCAGTAGGATCAGACTATGTTCCTGTACATGAACTGACATCTAGGAGCCCGTCCCCTACAGAGGCGCACCTAACTCAGCCTTAATACTGGGATGAAGAACTCAGACCTACCTCAACTAGATACACCAGGCTGAACTGACCCACCTTTGGACTCCTTGCCCTCCTTGGGGAATGGATGGGGGATGGGGTAGGGGGAGGCTGAGGGAGGATTGGGAAGGACTGGGAGGAGGGAAGGGAGGGGGAGCAGTGGTAAATATGGGGAAAACTTTTTAAATAAAAAATAGAAGAAAGGAAAATATGTTGTGCTGATGATTTGGGGTAATTTTCATCATTAACTGTGGGAAGTATCTTTGTTGTGACAGGTCACCCACAGTCTCCCACTGCACCCACATAATGTAACAGCCTGTGGATCCTCCATGATGTGCTTGTTCACACCAAGGGGCTGATATTTCCTCCCCACTACCCTAACATAGTCCCCAGCAACCTTTATGTCTCATGCTATTAAATGGAGCTTTCAAGAAGGAAGGAGCCGTCATCTGGGATGTATCTGGAAGTGGGTCTCCCACTTCCTGTACACGGAGCAATGAAACTATTCTAATGGAGCCAAGAGAGCGATTGCAGACTTTGTAGTGAGTAAGTGATGACAGTCTTCCCTGGTGTTTCTGGGAATGCTCCTTGGCTTCTGGTGAAATGCAGAAGGGCGAGTTAGTAGGTAGGTGAGGGCTGCTGGTGGTGACCCTAAGTCCCTTCTCTAGACATTCCACTGTATCCTAGAGTGCCCTTGGTATCCTCTGTGAAGTCACCAGTGTTGTGGCAACATCAGAAGTCTCTGGGAGTATTTGTTCAGTGCCCACAGACATGTTGGCAAGACTGAGAAGGCTGCTTGGGAGAAAGGATGAAGACCATGGAGAGAGCAGAGAGAGACAGAAGGAAGCTGGCCCTCGGTCTCACGGTAGAACATGGAGAAGGAAGTGCTTCTGGGGAAGACACAGTGAGTCCTGAGTAGGGGGAGGGGAGCTTCCTGGAGGAGGTGAGCTGGACCTGGGCCTTCCTGTAGTTGGACTCAGCATCTGGGAGTTTCTGGGAAACAGTGGGCCTATCTTGCTTCTGTGGTTTTCTAAAGAGCAGATGTTAGTTTTTTGCACGTGGGGAGGGACATATACACTCACTACGGGGTGCCATATGAGAGTTTATTTCAGAGAGTTACCGAGAGGTGGGTACCGGGAGAAGTGCAGGATAGAGGAGAGAAAGCCAGAGAGGAAGAGGAAGAGAGAGAGGGTGGGCTGCCAGGTGGCCTTTCTTTTTTAAGAGACGGGGTGGGCTCCAATCTACGTAGACATGCCTAGGGTGTGCCCTCTCTGCAAGGTGCCATGTTGGCTTTATCACATGGCCGTTAAATGCCAGGAATTCTTATTTCACCCAGTACCATGTTGGCTCCACCACCTGGCATGCCAGGAACACTTTCAGTAGACCCAGAGTCAAGAGTTTCTGATGTTTAGTTTGGGAAAGCTATCAATTGTCCAGGCTGCAGCTGCTTTTCTGGGAACATTTCATTTCATTCTGAGTGGCAAAGAGTGTCAGGAGGAACAGAATGACTAATTAACTGTCTCTCTCAGGATAGAGTGTTGCTGTACTTTATCTTAGTGGATTCCTTCAGTTTCCATGGGAATCTGATGCCAAAATTGGGGGGGAGGGGCTTCCTGGCCATGCATCAAGGTCTCAGACATTCAGATGCTTTGTTCCTGGGTGTATGTGTTCAGGAATTGGTGCTTCTAAACTCTAAGGACAACAGGACTTAACCTGAACCACATCAGATACGAGCTGATACTGTCCTCCAAATCTACATGGCCAAGCTAGCTTATGCCTTCCAGGGCCAGTGGGACTGCAGTATGGAACGAGTCACATGATTATCCATGGTGGTTGAGTTCAGACCCATAACTCAGGCCCTGATTTGAGGACAGATGCCCCGCTCTTTGGGAGCTTCACTGGATCCCTGACATTTCCTCTTCTGCGGCTTCTTAGAACTCAACATTGACACTCTTGGGCCTATGCCATGAGTATACAAGTTGAACTTGAAGTATACAAGTTCATTGTCTTAATCTACATGCAGGGACTGCTGGGGAGGCACCATCCCAATTTTCTACCTGGGCTGAGCAGGAGCAGGAGATGAAAAAGTTGGAGAATCTCACCATTCAGTTACATAATATAACATGTGAGAGAAATGAGCTTCGTGGGATCCTGGCCAACTATGCTGACAGGGATTTAAACAACAGGTAGTCATTATGTCCATTCTAAACTGACGTCTTGACACCACAGTATCTAGTCCAACTTTACTAAGGAACTGGAGGCCGAACCTCCAGGGCATCCTAGTGCCTAATCTAATTTTCCTGAGTGCCTCTCAGATGCAGAACTCAGAGCCTGGGTAGGAATGAGATGGGGACACAGGTTATTCTGACTCATCCCAATGAAGAGCAGGGCCTATGGCCTGAATCACAGTCTGGGAACAGGAACAGTAGTGTGTGAGTTCTCAAAATGTACTTCAAGAGGCCTTGACAGGTGTTGACCTGTGAGACTTGCTAGGTCCTATGAGTGTGTGGTGAGTCTTTGTACTTGAGCAGCAGGTGATTGTGTGCTGAAATCTCCCGGTAGCAGCTGGAGGAGCCTGGTCCCATTCATCTGTCTCAGCGTGTGGATGGAAGGACTGGAGCTCATCACTGCCCCTCTCTGGTCTTCTTCCCTATGCTCTGAGACACTGACACCTCCCTGCATTTCTTGTGCATTCTGAATGTAGTGTGTGTGTGTGTGTGTGTGTGTGTGTGGTGTGTGTGTGTGCTACAGGGCATCAGGGTTTTGTGCAGGGCCTGAGTATTTACCATTTTCTCAGTCTCCAGGTTATGGTAGTGCTGTGGCCCGAGAGCCCAACTTTGAGCAGCATACATCTTGCCCACTGTGCTCACCTTGGTGGATACTGGAATCCCTTGGGGAATCTATAAAGTCATTCTGAAGTGGCTCCTCCTTGGAAATACTGATGTGTGCTCTGGTCCTCTGTGTAGCAATAGGCACCCTGGATTCCCAGTTCTGAAGAAAGGAGAGGTGTCACCATAGGATTCTGGGGGGCCCAGACATGTGGCACAGACTGTGAGAACTTCTTGGAGAGCTAAACTGTAACCCTGCACCCACTGAGGGAGCTCATGCAGCCCTGGCTTCCTCACGCTGAACCTCCTGCCTTTTCAGGCTTGCAGACAGGATAGGAAGTTTAATAAGTACCAGGAAGTCCCAGTGTATAGGTGCCAGGCTATGACACCCACTGGGCTGGTGCAGTCCAGGATGCAGTCTGAATCCATGTGATCTTCGAGGTCTGTGGTTTAAGGTTCCTTTTTTCTGGGGCCATGCCCTACCACAGGGCTAATTTTGAACTTGAGATGCTGGAAGTGGAACACAAGCAGGCGATGTCAGACATGCAGAAATTGCCCATGGAAATCAGTGAGGCCTTGGACAAGTGTAAGAAGCTGATTGAGGAGAGTGAATATTTCAGGTAAGTGCCTTATTTACCTGGGGAGGGACTGTTTCTGCCCTTTTTTGTCCTTGGATGAAAGTGAGGGCTCTGGATTTAGCCTGTTTAACCTCTTAGCAAGCAGTCTGCCTTGTGGCCCTTGATCTGGTGCTTCTTAAACTTAATTTTGCTAAATGTGAAAAAACACTAGGCTCATGCCAGCCTCAAGAACCATAGATATTTTTAAAAAATATTTGCACCATGAAGGAGGTACCAGACACCTTAAGGATTCTGGGGTCCTGTTCAGGGACTTCACAGAGCTGGGTTCTGTGGGACCCATAGACAGACTGAATTCCTTTGGGTCTTCTGCCTCCGTTGGAGAGTGTTTGCCCTCTGCCTGCCGATGCTTTCCCAATACATTGAACAGTTAAGCACAGGAGGGGCTTCATCCTGTTCTGGACGGCACAGGATCACTTTAGGTGCTGAATTTTTCAGTAGTTTGAATTTTTATGGGATATGGTTACTCTCTGGATTACCTGCTCTGAATGAGCTGGCTTGGTTACTGTGAGCTCCATTCTTGGGAAGTCTCAGGGCCTGGGACTGATGGTACTTGGAGGTAGGGATGTCAAATGGAGTCTGGCTAATTTTTGGTATTGGGTCAGTTGCCTTTATGTCAAGGTTCTACGAGATTGGCCTCAGCTGAAGAAGACTGTACATGTGTTGAGGATAAAGAACGGACTGCTGCAGAGGGAGAAAACTGAACTGCAAGAGACCTGTGAGGAGGTAAAGAGGCTCCTTAAGGAGGCCTATGAGGAGATCTGTGACCCCTGTGCTGAGGAGCATCAGGTAGGCTGAGGCAGCGGGGGCATGCTGCCCACCTGCCCATCCATAAACATAGAAACACCCACGAACCCATCCAGATCCCACAAACATTCTACCTAATTGCTCATTTCTGTGGTATCAAAAGTCTTTCTGAAGAGTTGGCCTCTTGCAAGAACCTGGATGATTGGCAAGCAAAGCTTCCTGCTCTGCTTGAAAGTGCAGTCCATGGAGAGAGACGGGTCAGTCACATCTCACACACCTGCCCTATGTCATTATGGTCAGAGGAATGCTATAAGGGGCCATGTAGGGAATAAAACAAAGCTTCAGTGCTGGAGTCTCGGGTCTGGAGCACATTTGCTTTGAAGGGTTCATGTAAGGTCCCAGGTAGGAAGCAGCTTGCAAGGCCCAGAGCCCAGTGCCAATGCCAAGTGAGAGGTTGTCATTGTCAGCTTGGGGGAGGGGCATTAGGTCCTCTTTCTTCCTGCTTCTCAGTGTGTTCTCTTCCCTTTGCTCAACTCTTGGTTCACAGTGACGGAAACCTGAGGATCAGCCTGTCAGCCTTGTTTTCTGTGGGTGGTGGTGCTGGGCAGATCTCCCACCCTGGAGCTTCTAGTCTGGAGCTGACTGGATGACTATAGGTGTGGAAGGATTCTGACAGGCTGAGGTTTGGGGTGACAGATTTGAGTTATCAAGAGAACATTTTCTAAAAATCACCTCAACCTACGTTTGACTAAGCTGTGTGTCCCCTAGAAATTGTTATTCCTCAAGGGATGAGTGGCAGTGTTGTAGGTCTCAGCTGAAACACCTGATATGCAGTCTAAATTCAACTGTTCACTCAGCACAATGTCCTCTTCACTCTTTCTGATCACTTCTGATTTATGTCTCTGTGTGATGTGTGCATGTGTGTGTAGATGTGTGCATTGGTGGGTGTGTCTGAGGGCCGGATCTGTATGATGTATGCATACATGTGTGGATGTGTGCATTGGTGGATGCATGTGTGTGTAGATGTGTACATTGATAGGTGTGTCTGTAGGCCAGATATGTATGATGTGTGCATGTGTGTGTAGATGTGTTTGTCAGCCAGATCTGTATGATGTATGCATGCATGTGTAGATGTGTGCATTGGTGGGTGTGTCTGTAGGCTGGATCTGTATAATGTGCATTGGTGGGTGTGTTTGTCTCCCGCTGAATCTGAAATTTTCTGTGTGGGTTCATCTGACTGGCCAGCACTCTTTGGATTTCCTGTGCTCTCCAAGGTGGATCTTCTATTTTTGTCTCTTCTAATTGCTCCAAGTCTCAATAGCTTAGAAAAGGAATGATAGAGTACCTCTTTCTTCATTCTACACATATTTATTATTTTGGAATTAATGTGTTTTGTAATAAATAACAAAAACCAAACAATGCAGCTATTTTAAAAGTGAAAAGTAGAATTCTTTCCTTTCCCTGCAGAGAGCTAACCCTGCAGGAAATGACTGGTTTGTCTCATTGGCTTCAGAATAGTGAATCCCACAGTCCATCTCCTTGCTGACATTGTGTTACTGATTATATCATATGCATGGCTGTGTCTTAGAACAGATTCCTTATCATAGTGAACAGAGTGCTGCATTCCTGCAAAGCACTGAGGTGAATTCTCTAGCCTCCTCCTGACTGACACTGGGGATGAATTCATACTATATGCACTGTTATCTGGGGGAACACCTCCTGGGTGTTGTCCGTGGGTCACTTTCTTTCTCTTGAGCTATCGAAGACTTCTGTGGAGGCGCCAGGG
Source organism: Sigmodon hispidus (assembly GCA_004025045.1). Taxonomy (NCBI): domain Eukaryota; kingdom Metazoa; phylum Chordata; class Mammalia; order Rodentia; family Cricetidae; genus Sigmodon; species Sigmodon hispidus. The sequence goes on from PVIH01010272.1 coordinate 60,794, forward strand.
TAGGTTTAGTGAAGAGACTATACGATGATGGATCAAAGTGGAACCTATGTGTCAGTGAGTCACAGGATAATGTTCATGGAAGGAAAAGCAAGTACAGGAGAGGGTAGCAGAGCCTGGCTGAGTGTGAGAGCCTTGGAGACAGCATGAAGGATCCACTATCTATCCCTGCAGCAGAAAAGGGTCTGAAAGGCAGCAGTTCTCTCCTGGCCATTCTGGGTTCAGAGGTTTGTGTGTGTGTGTGTGTGTGTGTGTGTGTGTGTGTGTGTGTGTGTGTGTGTGTGTGCTGTATTTCTGTTCATCTCTGTGTGAGGGCCTCTATGTTTGTGTGTCCTTGTGTGTCTGCTGCCCATTGTTTGTACAGTAGTGTCCCTTTGTGTGTGTGTGTGCATGTGCCTATGTTTGGCTGAGTGTGGTTGTGTGTGCCCATGTTTCCTTTATGTGTAGGGATAAGTGCTTGTGGGGGTGTTTGAGTGTATGGGTGCTTCTATGTGCAAGGATGCCTTTATACACATCAGTGTGTTCACTTTTACGTGTGTACTTTTTCATATTCTGTGTTCACTTATGAAATATCTTAATGATGATAGAGTCCAACTTTATTGAGAAAGTCATGTGCCCACTCTCTTTGTGTCCATCAAATACTGTACGCTACTGCTCCTGATCATCTTTCTGCATGTCCACTTAGCACTCTAGAACAAAAGGACACCTAAACAACTGTAAATGATGTTTAGGAATTTGAGAGAAAAAAGTATTCATATGCAGGAAAAGGCTTTGGACCAAACCAAAGGAATCTGATACAGGAAGGTGACCAGGAGGCCACTGTTGGAATTCAAGGTGTCTGAGAGGCAAGATAGGCTGGCTGAGGGTTTCTGTCCTTCTCTGCTCCCGTGAATGGTGACTGCATACACAATGGTCAGGTGGCTCCCTGTCTCTTCTCTGTACCCTGTCTTGTCCTCATCCCCATTGCCTGCTGCCATTTTCTTTCCACTTTTACTTATCCTTGACTCAGTTAACCTTGGCCTTGGAGCTTGGCCTGGATTTTGCTCCTTGAGACATTCTGGCATGTAGTGTGCTTCTAGCTGCATCTAAGTCCAGCAGAATAACTGTAACCATGCTGTGGTGTGGGAATGGGGCTATCTCAGGGCACCCACATAGGCTCATGGTGGTTGGTCTAAAGCCCTTACCATGTGCTATGTCGGTAGCACTCAGCAACTGCTTTTATTCAAGGTTCTTCAGACTGAGTGAAAATCAGCCTCCTGGAGGGTTGGGAGAAATGAGGACCCTTAGACACTGCTGGTGGTGTAAATGGTATAGTGCAATGAGAAGCCATGCATGAGTCTGCAGAAAGCTTAACTGCAACCCAGGTGACCCAGTGATTCCAGGACATGAAGTAGGTGTCCACAGAGAAGATAGGGGACGTCAGGGTTGTAGCACAAGTCCCCAGAGAAGTGTCAAGGTAGAAACTATCCAGATGGCTATCATTAGAAGAGTCAAAAAGTACAATGTGCTTGAGCACTTCTGTGGAATATAGTTTGGCATGAAATAATACATGAAATCCTTTGGCCCACACTTAGTCAGCCTTCAGTTACTCAAACAAATCCTTGACAAAATCATTTCTCAGAGAGAAACTGTTGATTTTGACTCTGGTTGTACAAACTTTGTTGTTTCCCGAGCTCATTGCTTTGGGTCTGAAGTGAGGCAGTAGCTCACCTTTGGGGCAACCGGGAAGCAGTGAAGAAGACCAGTGGGCTGGTCCATCATCATCTGTGGTCCTGTGCCAGAGAACATTCCTTATGCAGCCTGGGGAACTTACTAAGCAGGGATGGGTCACAGACCAGGACCCCAGAGGACCACCTGTCTATGATGAGGTTTACAGGACAGACCCTTCTGTGACTGAGCTGTCTTTCTCTCATGCCCACTGTGGTCTCCAGGCATTCAACAAAAGTTAACTTTCTTCTCAGTAGTATTCCTGGTAATTGGGCCTAATATTAGCATTAACTGGGAAACTGGACATTTTATTGTTTTACAATGTGCTTGTATGTGTGCATCCATGTACTGTGTGCTCATGAATATATGTGTGTGCATGTGAGTGTGCAACCCTTCCCTGAGAACACAATCTTCTAATGAACAGGAGCCGGAAGGCACTGATGAAAGACTGGAGAACCTGCTGAAGCAGAAGGAGCCTGTTACCCAGGAGAGAGACTCGGCAGAAAAGCTGCAGCATCACTTCAGTGTCTCTGAGATGAGGTCAGATCCCAAGCTGGGAGGAGCAGTTAGGACCATGTAGGTCACCAGGACCTGGGTCTCGGTCCTTTTGGGATTCTTGCCATCTGCATGGCTTTCAGTCACAGCCAGGGAAAGAACACCTTGGGGTATTGTGCTGTCATAGTCAACAAGAACTTCTCCTGGAAATACTATGATTGACCCTAGTGTTTCTGGGAATTGTGTACCCCTTATTCCTTCCTGAGCTCTCTGTAATCTTCTCAGTACTTCGTCCTCTGTGTCTCCTCACACATCTCCCTATGGTCTCCTACCCCTAGCAGGGGGAGGGTCAGCTGTGGGGGACAGTGTGTGCTTCTTCTACTCATTTTACTCACAGAACATCTTTAGAGATGAGTTCCTACCTTTGGGCAGATCTTCAGGCAGCACACTCCTGCTGATTACAGACTCCCTGCAGTGTGCATCAGTTTCCTGTGAAAGACTTTTCTGATTATAGGAAGAATTATGGCCTATATGAGAGTTGAACCCATGCAGGTTTCTGTGCTATAGGAATAGTGAGAACCTTCACTCTGGTTCTATATTCAGTTTCCCAGGTTGCTCCCACTAACCTGGTATCTAATCAAGACTATGCAAATCTGTCCTGAAGTGTTACTCAGACATTGCTATACTTTTATTTTTTTCCAAAAAGAATTTATCTGGACAACTAGAGAAATGTGCTGTATTTTCTTTTCCAGCACAGTATAGTTCTCAGTTCATCTTTCAGCAGATTTTAAAAGCTGAGAAAAAGCCAGACCCAGGTGAACTCTTACTCTTCTCCCTTGGAGAATGCAGGGAATGCCCTCAGCAGAAAGGTCCTGCTGGACTGCTCAGCTGAATAGAGCTGGTTTAAGATAAACAGCTCACATAGCTGGACCTCAGCAGGCCTGTTCCTAACTGCCCTCCTTCTCTAGGTCAGAAAATCTGGAATCTGAGTTTGGAACCAGCCACAGCCCAGGATGAGAGCCTCCTGCAGACCGAGCTGCTGCAGCAGGAACACTAAGTGTCACAGGCAAGTGAGCCACCATTGCACCCCAACCCCAGCAAACACGACATTGGTGGGGGACTGAAGGATCTTGATTTTGGCTTCCAGTGTGACTAGGCCCTGATATTTTCTAGCCTGTGGCTCAGCCAGGCTGCTTCTGGTCTGATTGCCTTTCCTTCTCACATAGCAGATCTTGATGGGACTGAGGAAGCCACAGAATTCACAGACATCTTGAACCCATAACATTCAAGACCATCAGATCAAGGTCTCCTCAGAAGAAGATACCCCCTTATAGCTGCTGTTAACTCACTAGTGAAGCCAATACCAGCTGACCTCCAACTGATCTGTCCCCAATCAAATCCTTAGGTCTACTGACTCAGTGTCCTGAAGAAAGAAAAGCATCAGAAATGGGCTTGAGCAGAAAATCTGAGACAAGGATTACTGAGACCCCTAATATTCAACAGAACATGGCCCCTGTGAGGGGGAACAACACCATGGAGGGTACAGATGTTAGTGAGCCTATGTGGTGGGAAACCTGGCATGGAAGACAGTGGATATCAAGCTGTTCCAGACAGACCACACTCATAAGCTTCACATTTGATTTTCCAGCCCAGTGTTGCTGAAGATAATGCACTAAAGAGTGCAGACTTTTTCCTCCATGTGTAAAATGAATGGGTATTGTTGAGTTTCACAGCCTGGACTGAAGTGACTGGTCCTGAGGAAGGATTTGTAGAAGGCATCTGAGTGACCTTTGATATTCTTGGACACTCAGATGTTGCCCACAGATTAGTGGGGAAGCACACAAGTGTGTCTTGACTCTCTGAATTAAATAGTGACCAAGACATTACAGGATTGGCACTGGGTGACGGTTTATCGAAAGTTTCTCATAGGACCACACATAATTGCCACAAACCCTGACATTCAACAGATCATGGCCCCTGTGAACATGGTCCCCATGCTATAGGACCATGTCCTTAGCCCTGGTGAAGGCTTGACCTACAATGCCTGAAGGAGGCATGGCTATCCTATTTGAAACGGCTTTTTAAAATTGGCAACAGGCTCCCTACATGTTACCAAGGCCAGCCACAGGCATAGTTCTGTTTTTCATTGGGTTTTGTTTGCTTTGAGTTTTTGTTGTTGTTGTCTTTGTTATGGTTTCAGGTTTTGCTATTTATTTGTTTTTCCTTTATTGTTGTTTTGGAATTTTGCTAAGGCTATTCACTATTTATTTTGACTGCTTCCTTTAATCTCCTATTATTTAAAATGACTAATTTTATTAATAAAAGGTGATTTTGAACTCCTCTCTGTTAGAACCAAATTCCTTGCTCAGATGGGTTGTCTCACTTCAGTAGCCTCAGAACCACCTGTAACACCAGAACTCTGTGTGCCCAGCTTGGGCTACATAGTGAGTGCCCAGCCACTCTGGGCTACACAGGGCTTTGGATGTGGATGCTGCTGCTCCCTCCAAGTAAAGAGTTGGCATATACCAACTCCACTTTGGGAAAATGTATCCACACTGTCTCCTTGTTGTCATATATTTAGCTATCCCTAAAATATAGTATTCTTTATACATATTTCAGGATATAATGATGAAGACCAAATTAATGAAAAACACAACAGTATTGCCTTAATGCCTCTCAAGAAATGAAAACATTCACTAAGGGAGTATGAAAGAAATCCATGGCCTGCTTGCCATCTGGGGCCTTGCTGATTTCCCTGCCTGAGTTTCTAACAAGGAAGGGCCATGTCTTGGTCCATGGCCCTGACACAGCTGTGGTGTTCTCTGTTGATATTTGTGACTCTGGTAACCAATGAGGGCCCTGTAGCCACCTGCAGTCTGAGCCACCAGTTGTGACCATTATGGTATCAAAGGAATATGTCCCCACTGGACATGTTTGTCTCAGAGGACTGTGCAGCCACCCAGCACCATAGAGAAATCTGAGCTGGGAGAGTTGCCAAGGGCCACGTATGGGTCTGTGACTCAGGTACAGCCAACATCTGCATTGATGTCCCAAGTGAAAGACAGCACAGATACCTGGAGTCTCAGTTGCACATAGGGCCATGCTGCTGCTGGGTCCATGCTAATATAAGTGGCATGCAAGGCCCAGACGGTAGCCTAGCACCATGTAGCCAGGATCTGTGTTCATGTCCATGGCCCATGTCACTACCAGGAGCCACACTAAAGTAGGGCTCTGGGCCACCACCTAGGATCATGCTAGTGTCCAAGAACTATTCTTCTTCTGGGGTCATACAGATGTGAGTGGCCTGTATTTACACCAGGGGCCATGTTGTCCTCCATATCTAGGCTGCTGCCAAGGGCTATGTCTGGATCTAATGTCCTGCCACAGCCAGGGTCTATGTTGATGTCAGTAGTGTCTATTATAACTGTAGACTGGATAGGTTAGCACAGAGTTAACCTCACTCTTCACAGGCTGGAGCATTAGGGAGAAGTGGACCTCCACCTCCCTCACCAAATGCAGCACTCAGGAGAGTGGGTCCTGCATCTGTCCTGAGCAGCACAGTAGAGCTCACCTTGATAGAGATGGTGCAGGTTAGCTGGCCCCGAGGGTATGAAAGCAGATCGGAGTCCACTTCCCTTCTTCTACCTTGTGTTGGCAAGAGTGAGGGAAAAATGTCTGCCCTGTGTGAGTACATGCTACCTGCAGCTGGTGGGAGAGCTGGCTGGCCTCTGAGGCCTGAGAACAGAAGAGCTAGGTCAGTCTCTCACCAACTGCAGTAGGATTGTGGGCCTAGCCCCTCACACGGGCAAGACATAGAGCTTCATGATCCAGTGTGTGTGAGCCATACGGGAAGACATGAGAGCAGGAGAATTGGCCCTGTCCTTTCTGCCTGCTGCATTGGGTGAGCTAGGTGGGGTGGTGCTGGAGAGCTTGTCTGGGTGGTAAGACGAGAAAAGGTGATGGGCTTACCAAACAGCTACCACTCGGGCCCAGAACCAGGGCTGTGAGTTACCCCACCCCAACACCCTCTTTGTCTGTGGATGGCTGGAGCATGTGCAGGGCTGGGATCTGCAAATCCAAAGCTGCAGGATTCCCCAGTGCACAAGGCACCCTTAGGAGTCCCAGTGGGGGTTGAGTAGTCATAGTATAGTAGAAGCCAAAGCCCTGTGACACTTAGGAAAGATGTATAGACTAAAGGGCATGCTATGTGACTCACTGGGCCATACCGCCGCTTCCTCCCCAGGATGTTTGTTTGTTTGCTTTAACTTTGGGTTGTTATAATTTGTTGTTTGTCTTAGGGTGAGGTTTTGGGGCAGCTGCAAAGGAAAGTGTAGGGGGAGGAGTGGGATTGGGATGCATGATATGAAACCAACAGAGAACCAATAAAAAGTTTAAAATAAAAAATAAAATTAGGAAAGCCAAAGCCATATGCATCTGGTTTCTTTGAAATAGAGCATCAGTGATAACTACGTAGCAGCCAGAATGAATTCCAAGATATGTTGGGAGGTTTTTTTCATGCTATTGGCCTTTTGTTATGCATTGGAACAATTTTTTAAAGCCTTTTATTTGTTTGTTTTTGTTTTTTCAATATATGTAAATTAATAAATCTACCTTCAACATAATAAAGGACAAATTCATGTTAACATCTCAATTGGCACAGAAAAGTTATTCAATAAAATTCAACACTGCTTCATAATACAAATGTTGAACAAATTTAATATGCAAGGAACACATACACATTTTAAAAAACATTTATAATAAGTCAATAACTACCATCACATAGAATAGGAAAGAGTTGTAGCTTTCTCTATAAGTTCAGGAACAAGGCAAGAATGCCCGCTTTTCCCATGTGCATTCAGCACATCCTGGAGAATATCAACAGACTCATAAAGCAAAAAAGGCAAATAATTGAAACTGGCAAACACAAAGAACAAAGCCCCAAATTATCAAGAAACTATAAGTTGACGCTTTGAAAAGAAATCAGGTATCATTGAAGGTGACATTATCTTTCATACAGACCCAGAAATGTTACCAAGGCTATTAGAAAAAATAAATTCAGCAAAGTTGAATGTAAAATCAGCCTACAAAAGCCATATGCCAATAGTAATCTATTTGAAATAATAATGAAAAAGTAATTATTTTTTACAATAAGCCATAAAATCTATCCAGTAATTAATTAAATATCTCAAAAAATAACAGTGTGAAAGCCTGATCAGGGATACTGAAGAGGGCACAAAAACCAGAAAGATACCCTGCACCCAGAGGCTATAAAAATTAATATTGTTAAAAGCCTATGATACCCAAAATGATTTATAGATTCAGCGTAACTCCTCTCAAAACACAGATGGTATTTGTCAAAAAAGTGAGGCTAAGAAAAGTCTTAATATAAAATATAAAATTTATGTCATTGATAAGATAAAATAATACTTTCTTCTAAATAACACTGAATTGAGCGTTATAAACTAGGTCCATCTGTCCTGCATGAATGTCAAATTCTCTATTGCATACTCTCCACTTCTAACAGGATTTTTTTTTAATTTGTGAAATTTTCTTTACAAGATACATAGGAATCATAAAGTTGTAAAATTTTAAAGGCAAGTTTTCTTCAGCCGAAGAATGTGAACATTGAAAAGAACATCACACTAGAGGGCAGCAAGGCTCTGCAGCCATGACAACCGGCAGAGAAACCACAGGCCAGGCAGGTCCTCGGGATGGGTTACTGAAAACACCATTCACAGCAATTTCAACAGGGTCTTACTATTTTTAAAATGTTCTGTCAATAACAAATGTTTCAATGCGATTAAATAAATCAATTATATTACAATGAGTTTGTGAAATTTAACGTCAATAACCCATCACATCAAGGATGTTTAAGTTTGTATATAAAGGCAGACATCAGCACCCCTCCCTCAGTTCTACAGTGTCTTCTGTCCTGTAGTTCTCCACAGTACCTTGCTATAAGTATTCTCCTTTACAACTTATTAAAGTGACCAACACTTCAATTATTTTTTGTTGAGTATAATGCTGGCACAAGCTGTGTGGGACAAACACTGAGGAAAACTTCACAGTGATTAAACATACATTTATCATCATCTTGCTCTCTGGGGAGCAATTTGGTAAAGTAGGAAGAATATAAACCTGGAAAAAATTCCTGCTCTAAACTGCTTACAACTCTTTTTTGGATTAACAAAGCCATATGCGATACTATACAAACTAGACTTTGGAAAAAGATTGGGCTAGGTAAGTTTCATTTTTAAATTTTAACAATTGAAACAATTAGGATATACTAGGCATTAGTGAGGCATGCCTTTAATCCCAGCACTCAGGACTCTGTGAGTTCAAGGCCAACCTAGTCTACAATTCCAGGCCAGCCAAAGCTACACTGTCTCAAAAAACAGAGTTGAGAAACTCTGTCTCAAAAAAACAAAAAAAACCAAAAAACCCTAAATCAAAACTAACCAACCAACCAAACAAAAAAAGATACATTTCATGCCTATATTTTAAGGCAACTGAGGCTCAAAAGAAAACATCAAAAATTATAAAATATTATCACCTTTTTACTATGAAGAAAAACTTAAAAATGGTATTTATATTGAGGCTGTAATGTTAGAATTGCAAAATGCTCTACACCAGGTCACAAGATCCAACAATTAAAGAGAAATATTTATGCATACAATTTCCTAATTTTTATTTTTTATTAAATGGAATATTAAAATATATTAAATTAAAACCTCACAAAGTGCCACTCCTCTAAAAAATTTCCTCCAAATGATATGGTTTTAATTATTCTTTATAAACAAACTCACTCTCTCTAGATATATTATGTATATGTATTTCTCCAACCTGAGGTCTCATTAGACACATCATGTCAAGTTTTGTATTACAAATCTACAAAGTCTAAAATTTGGTTACATTTAGAACTTATACAAGGGTATTATAAAAATTTAAAAAAATAAAGCTGTGACTACATAACCATTCACAAAAGTATTTAAACTACTTCAACTGCATTTACCCATTTTGATATTCACTCAATATTAAATATTGTCTCACATCTCTTGTTAACCATGTGCATCAAGAACAATTAAAAAAGCAAACAGAACATGTTTTTAAACTATAGCAAATTCTACCTTTTAAGGGTAGTCACATATTTAAAATTTTATTAATATTTACTTGGGGGGAGGGGAACAGGACAATTTCTCAGAGTCAGGTCTCTCCTCATACCAACCATGTGGATCCCAGGGGTGGAACTCGGGCCAGCAGACCTGTCAGCACCTTTACTGTGGAGCCATCTCAATGGCCCCTCCTTTATTAATATGTACAACAGGAAAAAATATAGTTATCACTCTTCTTTCCTTATTGATTTGCTCTGACTCAGGGTTCCACTCTGGCCTTGAACTCCTGGTAATCCTCCTGCTTCGTCCTCCCAACAGCAGGCTTGGTCTGCGCACCCAGCTTTCTATTGTCAATGAGTTAGACACATTTGAAAATACTCGAGGATTAATTATTGTCCATTTTATTTTCCTTTCATCTCTTCAACCTCTTCTGCGGCACCTCTTCTCAAGTATAATAGCAGGGTTTTTTTCCCCCTAGGAAAAGAAAACAGAGAAGATCTCCTTAGCTAATTGGGAGCATAAGGAGTTGCAACCAAGAAGGTATGGGAATGAATCACGAGAGAAGGGAATGATTGAGTCAGAGGAGCAACAGGGAGGGAGAAAAAAGAGATGGAGATCTTGATAGAGGAAGCCAATGTGGGGTTAGAAAAAGGCCGGGTGCTAGGGTAACATATAAGAACTCACAGGATGTCTCTGGCTAGGTCTCCAACCAATAGTGAAAGTGTTGCCTCGACAGGACTTCCCCTATAATCAAATGAACAACCACCCCAAGAGCCATCACAGAACTTACATCTAACAATGAATAGAGGTAGATGCAGAGATACATGGCTGAGCACTGGGCTGAGCTTCTGGTCCAGCTGAGAGCAGAGGAGGAGAGTCTATATGAACAAGGGGATAGGGCGTATGAGGAAAATTCCCACAGGGATGGCCAGCTGGAGTTCTGGGGCGCTCACTGAATCAAGAACAGTCACTGGGGAACCTTCATGAAAAGGTACTAGGCCCTCCAAGGATAGGCAACTGTCCACTGACATGGGCAGTATGTAGAGCTTCAAGGGGAGGGATCAGACTGTGTTTCTATGTGTGGATTGGTACTTCAGAGCCCATTCACTACAGAGGAACACCTAACCCATTCTTGACATTAGGATGAGGAAATCGGACCTGCCTGGAGTGGATGCTGAGCTAATCCACCTTGGGACTTCTTGCCCTTTTGGGGGAGGGGATGGGGGAATGGGAGGAGAGAGGCTGAAGGCCAACTAGGGGTAATTGGGAGGGGGAAGGGAGGGAGAACAAGGCGATACATGGGAAAAAAGAACTTTATTTTATAATAAATCTTTTTTTAAAAAAGCATTTTATTTGTATGTGTGGGTGCTTTACCTGCTGCAGGGCTGTACACCACATGCATGCAATTTCACTAGAGGCCAGAAGATGTCAGTAGATTCCTCCTGAAACTGGAGGCTTTTTAGCTGTTCCATTGGTCCTTTGGGTTAGAAAGAAATCCTGAAAATGGAGGAGCTATCTCACCAGGCTCTGAACTTGACTTTGTCCTTCTGTCCATGTGTGCTGTATAGTAGGACTGACTCACCCTCAACCAAAGAGAGAAATTTCAGACGACCAGTAGGGACAAACACATGGTATAGGCATGTTGATTGTCTTAGGATGGCAGGCAAGGTGTTCATGGCCTCAAGATCCTGTTCCAGCATCACTAATCGTCAGGTTGGAGTAAATATGTCACCTCTTATCTATAATGACAACGCAGGTTAGGCACATCTGATGGTGGCAGAGGTGGGATTAAGGGGTCCCTCTTGATGCTCCAGCTAACTGTTGGGAGGAAGCTTCAGACTAGCTAGAGTGGGTGGAGCCTGCAGGAAAAGCCACTGCCCCTGATGGAGAGCATCCTCTACAAGGCTAGGAAGGGAGAAGGATGTTTGATGCTGCTCTTTTATCACAGCACATTTCATTGTCTATTGAAGAAGGGTTTCTTCCAGATGAGGGCTTTATTCTGGTGAGGCTCCCTGGAATGGATCTGACTTCTGAGACTGAGAGTGAGTCAGAGTGTTGATGTGTAAAGCAGGAAGTGATCCTGTGGGTCCCCAACTGGTGCTTTCAAATCAGGGGGAAAAGAATCTACTCTTTTTGAATGAAGAACATACATACATTCAGAACATTAATCTAGATATATAGTTTCATTCAGTTGCATGGATGATATGATCAGCCATTGGGCACAGATAACTGCTGCCAGGCTTACAGGTCTGGGTTCCTTCCCTGGGGCTCATATGATTTAAGGAGAGAACAAACCACCAACGAATTGTCCTCATGTGGCTGTTGGTTCCAGGTCTTAGCCCACACAAGCTAAGACTTCTGGCTTTCTATTCCTCACTTGTCCTAGACTCTCTACATCTGAAGCACTCATGCAATTATATCACTTTGAATTCCATTTGAGAGATCTGAGATTGTGCTGCTTTACTTTAATTGTTGAGATGTGATAGGAACCAAGAAGGCCAACACCGAAGCATCACCTGAAGGACAGTTAAGGTAAGATGACAATTAGGGATTTGTGATATAGCTGAGACACAAACTGCTCTAAAATATCTCCTCTACATGCCTGGTGTAGTAGTCAAGGCTCTCTAAAGTAACAGAAGTTATAAATTGAATCTCCCCATATATACAAAGGGGATTTGTTAGAATGACTTCCAGGCTGTGGTCCAGCTAATCCAACAATGGCTGGCTATGAATGAAGAGTCCAAGAAGGAAGGGATGTGCTAACATGTCAAGAGCAAACAGGCGAAGGGGAAACACTCCCATCTTCTGTGTATTTATATAGGCTTTGCAGAAGGCATGCTTGAGATTATATTTAGATTAAAGATCTAAATTAAAGGTGTGACTTCCTCCCTCCAAGATGCAGATGAGAAGTGGCTCTTCCCACTTCAAATGAGGGAGAAATCTCCATTGGAGTCCTTCTAATATCGGAGGCAGTCACCTTGACAACCAAGATAAGCCATCACAGTAATGTTTAACACTTCACTAATACTCTCCAGCAGATGTCTTCCATAGAGTGAAAGGAAGGCAGGACAATTGTAAGTTACATCTGGGTCTGCTGTAGATCTCATGGTCATGAAGACTTTTGGTGTCCTCTTTATGGCCATGGATGGCTCAAACGGGATATATTTGTCTCTGATTTCTTGGATAGGAGGGGAGCAGCTAGAAACCCAGTCTCTATACAAATGGAGATGTAAAATTTAAATAAGCATGATACCCTTTGTAGTAGTGGCAAGGGGCCCAAGAAGGGGAAATGGGTAATCTTTAAAGAAAAAGGAAGAGAGGCCGAGCACAGCAAAAAAAATGAACCTATCCTAAAGAGTGGGTTTCTCAGGCCATGTGAATTTAGACTTGAACTCTTCTAGACAACTTTTTGCTCATTCCATATATCCTGAAAAGTAAAGACAAAAAAAGCAAAAAATTCCCTCTTAAAACAGGAGGGTCCAAGAAAGAGTTCTGTGGGGTCTTCATTGGAAACAAAAGCTAGAAGCATCCTGTTGCTTTAAAAGCAAAAATTGTTTCTCAGGATTTGAAGTTTCACTGAGGGTTCTAGAAACAGGTTGATGGCCACAGCACCAGGAAACAAATCATACTCCAGACCTCACTGCATCATGCGCATGGGCACGGCAGTGTGTATCACCAAGAATACTGACATTAGAAACTGTGCCTGGTGCTGCTTCAGAAGCATGCAACATCTATGGCTCTGAAAATACCATACAGACCTACTTAATTCTCAAGCATTGGACTTCTCTATTGCTTTAGAACATAGGCTCTGGCATGCAGTTGACTGACTGGTTTGTTTGGGACCTAGCATCTGTTAAGGGGTAGGCCTCTGATGGGAACTCCTCCACCAAAACACAGCAAAGATGTGGTTAAAGGTGCTGGCAGCCAACAGCCTCCCATGTCTGCCCCATAGCAACCAGGAGTGCATCTGAAAAGACAAAATTACCAACTTTTCTGTTGTGAGGTGGGCTCATTGACACTAAATATTTTAGACATGGTATCATTTTCTGCCCTAAATCATTTCAATGATTCTTCCTACAAGTGACATTTCACTTCAGATATAAAATTCTATTAATGGAGGGTCAATTTTCTAAGCAGTAAACTAAGGTTTATGTTTTCCACTTTAGAGCTTGCAGTGATGGCTAACCTTTGCTGTCAGCTGGATACATTGTTGAAGAATTGCCTCCTACAAACTTCCTGGTAGACATGTTTCTTTGGAAAGTTCTTGATTGCTATTTGATGGAGCAGAGCTCTGCCCCTGTGGGTAGTGCCATCTCTAGGCATGTGAGCCTGGGCCACAGAGGAAGGCTAGCTGAGCAGAGTCGTGAGCAGCGTTCCTCTGGGGTTTCAAGCTGCTGCCATGAGATCTTACCTTGGCTTCCCTAGATAATGGGCTGTAATAAACCCGTTGCTTTCCCAGATTGGCTCTTTGACTTTTATCACAATAAAACAAAGCTAATTAAAACACTCTGATGGCCCTACCCCTGATTGTTACAGCCTCTTTTATCAATAATTACAAAGTTTCTAGACACCAGAATATGTGACACCTTATCTATTCTACCACTCCTACTTACTTAAATAACTCGTTAAAGTATTTATATTTTTTATCTGATAAGACATTTTTAATATTGCATGCCTCTATGCTGTTCTCTTTTTAAAATTGTCTCAAGATAATGTTGCTTTTTCACTTTAAAAATTACTGTTAGCTCAGAATAGAACATATTAGTCAGATTAGTAGATTCAAGAGAAAAGCATGATTTATTGTATTAATATTTTCTAATTCAAAATTTATTACATTCTTAATAGAAAAGACTGGCCTTTTCTATTATCTTCTTATCCACAAAACTAAAAACTTCATTCATTTAAGTCTTGAGAGTGTTTCAGAACATCAGATTCAAAGGTCTTGTATGTACTTAGGATTTCTTTTAAGTACTTCATAGCTATTATTATTAAAACTATACTTTTAAACTATGATGATCAAAGATGTCTTATATATTTTTAAGTCAATTGTGAGTGGAATTGTTTCCCCAATTTCTCCATCAGTATTTTTGTGGATATATATTACATATTTAATAAAACCTGAATATTGGGGAGAGAGCACACAGTCAAATCCTAGGCAGACAGCTCAGGAAATTCTTAAACCTTGAATACAAAGATAAACGGCTGAGTCAGTCACACACCTTTGATTCCAGCACAGGGAAAGCTGGGAATGGTGACTTCCACCCTTAATCCCACAACTCCAGAGACAGAACTTCTGTTTCTGTGGTTTCTGTGAGTTCAAGGCTACTTGCCACCACTAGTTAACCTTAACCTAGAAGGATATATAAGGGCTTTTGGAAACCCAGAGAGAGCAGAAGCGACTGGGAGAAGCAACTGACAACCAAGGGCAGCCTAAAAATGTTACAAGACAACTAAATAAAAATTAGTACTTCCTCTCTCTGATATTTCAGCCTTCCCCTGACAATTGGCTCTGAGTCTCATTTGTGATACTACATATGTTTGTCATTGGTGTTCAGGAAGGCACTGACTTCTCTGTGTTGATTTACAATCTTCCACTTTTATTAATGTATTCGTTAGATTTAAGGCACTTCTGACAAATGTTTAGTCTTATTTGTTTACAATGATCTCATCTGCACTAAGGTACTTTTGACTTCTCTCTTTCCCATTTGAATCCCTTTATCACTTTCAGCTGTCTTATTGCTCTAGCTAAGTGTTCATGTACCACACTGAATAGGTATGGAAAGAACAGACATCCTTGTCTTTCCTCATTTTATGGAATTTCTTTGAGATTTTCTCCATTTAGCATGATGATGCTGTATATTGTACAATGATATACTGAAATATGTCTCCTGTATCCTAGATTCTCCAGGATTTTTATCATAAATGGATGCTGTATTTCTACAAAGGTACTTTTTTTTTTCATCTAATAAGAGTCTCACGTGGTTTCTGTCCTTTATTTTATGTGGACAAATATATTTGTTGAATTATTCTTCAAGGTCTGAGGTGAAGACAACTTGAACATGGTGGATTGTTTTTTAAATGTGATCCGGAACTTGGTTTGCATGTATTTTATTGAAAACTTGTGTGCATAGGTTCCTCAGGGTATTAAAAAAGCTAACAATTCTATCCGTCTATCTACCTATCTATCTCTCTTCTCCTAACATCAGTGTATCACTGACTTAAGAAACTGGAGAGTTAATTCTTTTACTACTTTATGCAATAGTCTGAGGAGTGTTGTTTCTTAAATATAAACATCTGCTCAAATTCCATATGAATCTGCCTGTCTCTAACTCTTTTTTTTTTTTTTCCCATTCTGTAGGCTGTCGTTTTGTCCTATTGACAGTGTCCTTGGCTTTGCAGAAGCTTCCCAGTTTCAGGAGATCCCACTTATTGATTGTTGTTCTTAGTGCCTGTGCCACTGGTGTTATATTTAGGAAGTGGTGGCCTGTGCCAATTTGTAGAAGTGTATTTCCCACTTTCTTTTCTATCAAGTTCAAAGTGG
>PVIH01010273.1:0-76645 GCA_004025045.1 Sigmodon hispidus
CCGTACATCCGAACTCCCGGGCAGCTGGAGCGAACTGCGCACTCGGTCGGGGAACTCTCGTGAGAGAATGACGACTTCCTGTCCTGGTCCCCTCCCTCGAAGGTCTACTTCCGGAATCCTTTTCAGTTAACCACGCCCAGCTCGTCTCCATTCCTATGACGTGATCGTTCACATATACAGTTCCTAATTTCCCGCTACAATCATGAGACACCAGGACATCTCCATCTGGATTGTAGCAGTGCTGACCTGGATAAGATGCCATAGCACAGTACCTGCCTGCCACCAAGACCTAGCCTAGAACTGCAGGACATCAGAGAATTGATTGTACCCTTTTGTCTAGACAAAGTAAGGTTAGTCTTCTTCTATATGTTTATTTACTGTGGGAAAAACTCCTACCTTAAAGGCCTGGCAGCCAAAGATCAATCTTCCAACTATGTGGAGACCTGGGTATGGCTAACTGGGTATGGAGTGGTCTCTGTTGTTTTTAGTAGATTTGGAAGTTTTTCAGTCTTAGGTATAATTTATCCTTCACAGATCTCTGCAAGTATTGATGGCTAGGCTAGTTATAACTTTGTCAGCTTGATAGAATCAGATAATCAGATACTTCTTCAAAGTGATAGCCAGCTCTCAAGCTCATTTTATAAAGTCTGATTGGAAATACTAATATAACTAAAACTCTTATGTCTTTTTGTAGTTTGTATGAGCTTCAGAGAATCATAAAATTTGGATCCACCTCACAGAGGTCAAAAGGATTCCAGATAAATACAGCCTAAGTTTTTTCCACCTGTCTGGATGATAACTTTTCTCTTCTGGTTTGAGGATTCCTGTCCTTTCCAAATTACCAAGACTGGACCCAAAATTTAAAATCTAACTTTTGTTCTTGGTTTTAACATGTCTCAAACAGATTTCCACTTGGCTGGTGTATACAACTTACTCCATTCAAGTGCTCTAGACTTGCTGAAAGCTCATGTGGACCAGACCTACCAATGTCGGTTGTTGACTGTCTGCACAACTGGGTCAGACAACTATATGCCTGTGATGGAAGCCCTATTGCCTAGCCCTTTTACTAGCTTTTTTAGTCTTTCTGGGCTCTGACAGCAGTGCTCCAGTGTCAGCTTGAAGTAGATATAAAAAAGAAACAGCACCCACTATTCCAAGCCCATAACAGGCTGAAATGCTGTTAAAAGAAAACATTCTGGCATAAAGACAAATCTTTTCATGGAGGCCAAAAGGTTCCTACAGCCTAGAGTTTGACTTTACAAGTCAGCCTCCTATAGGCTGTAAGACCCCAGAGGTCCCAGCTACTCCTGTGAGACCTTGCAGATCAGTTTGGGCCTGCAAGTGTTGGCACAAGAGCTGGTGCAAAGGAGGTAGAGTATGATCATCCTCCAGATAGACAAGCCTTGACAGCTCTGAAATAGCTAAAATTCAGACAAGGTGTCACCTCAAAAGCTCAGGGACTTGGTTGTTGCCTTCATAGAGCTAAGATTGTAATGATGCTGGCAGGATAGAAGATACTTTTTTCTTGGCCATCACCTTTTGCCTCTGTGTTATAAATAGGTTACTCCTATGAGCATATTGTCAGAGATTCATGATTGAGACAGTAACCAAAAAGAAATTAGGGGAATGAAGAGAGTAAACTTAGCTCAACAAATCCCATTTTGTATTCTAGTAGCCATTTTGTGCTATAGAGGTAAAATAGAATTTAGTTTCATATTCCTGGCAGGGGCTTGCCCAGTTCCAAGAAGGAATAAGCTAAGCACTATCTAAGGACACTTGGATGATCCAACCCTAAGGCATTGAAACAGCCACCACACCCAGGTGGGGTCCAGGAATGTTAAACTGTCAACAGTCCCTAAGCACGAGCCAAGCACGAGCCAATCAGCAGCACACTTGCACCCTTGACCCCAAGTAACCCTGCCTTGTGGTTTTTGCCTATAAAAAGCTTGTGTAATTTGGAAAGCTCAGCACTTTCTTGCACCACACATTCTGTGCAGGTGCAGGGAACAAGCTCCCTGCCTGGCTTGTAAACCCTACTGTTGCATTTTGGACATGTCTGTCTCTGGTAGTCTCTCTGGGGTATGAGCTTCGGGAATTACAAAAAGAGGTCTGAATTTGCTCTTAACTGAGCATGATTGAGTGGTGTGGAGAGCAATGTTACATGGTAACAGAGATGAGAAAGATTCAATACACAGTGCAAAGTTATGATCAAACATGATTTGCATGTTCTGATTTAACTAGCATTGTGGACAAATGTGGGGGTTTCTGGCTTCCTGTTCTTCATATACTCAACAGCAATTTGGAAGCAGGCTTTTTTTATGTGCTGGCATCACTCCCTAATGACTACACAAAAACTTATTATTAATTATAAACGTTTGGCTGATAGCTTAGGCTTATCTCCAGCCAGCTCTTACAACTTAAATTAATCCATTTCTATTCATCTGTGTGCTGTCCTGAGGCTTGTTTACTTCTTCTATGAATTTTCCAGGTTGTTTCTTCTGCAGCTAGCTCAAGACTCCTCAGACTCTGCCATTCTTCCCAGAATTCTCTCTGCCCCCAAATTCCTGCCTAGCCATTACCCAATCAGCTGTTTATTAACAATAAGAGCAACACATATTTACAGTGTACAAAGATTGTTCCACAGCAGCCATGTGACAGAGTGTTGTAGAGGGCACTCAGCAGAATGACATGCCGAAAGTTATCTAGTTCGTTCCTCTACAATTAGGGGTCTGGGAGTTTATGTTTTCAGTTCTCAAAAATAATTAAATAAGATGGGGGTGATATGAGCAGGCAGTCTCCATTGAGTCATAGACACTGTGACAGGGCACCTCTAGGGGACTTGCCTCCCAGATTTGTGTTAACTTCAGGTTTTGAAGAAAATGATGTGGAAGGTGATATCTGAAGGGTAGGTGTTCCAGTAAGAGGGTAGAAGGACTTGCAAACAGAGGTAGGAAAAGTATTCTTGGGACCTGGGGCAGTTTGTCTAGAGCAAGAGTCCAGATGCTGCTATCGAATAGTAAATCTGAGTAACTGTCCAAGTTCAAGTTGAATTGGGCATTTTTTATTCCATTATAAAAAAAATTGGAATTTTTCCTGTAGGGAAAAGGTAAACTCATGACAAGGCAAATGACATTAGACTAACAGCATGAACTGAACCTGCTAAGTGTTACTGGGTGAGTCTATTGTGGGACACATACTGGGAAACTTTGTTTTCCAGGAACGGCTCACAATGTCACAGGGAAGTACAGGCTGATGGAGAAAATAAAGACTTTCAGATGTTTTCCAATTTTGTGGGACACAAATATTAAGGAGTATAAATACCTTTTATTTGATGCAGTAAGAAAATGTGTTTGAAGTGTACTCTACACACTGAGGATTGAAAGAGTGTTGCTTACTGTTTACAGTTTGTATCAGAAATTAATGAACCTTAGCAACCTAACTTGTTTTGCTTCTCTAGTTACTCATGCTCTGCAATTCTTGGGAGCATCTGTGAAAAATAAACTGTTGCTATTATTGAGTTAAAAAACTATCATGGCAAAAATACATCATTAGAAAAAGTGAGAGAATCCATCTAATTTTTAAGAATGCTTAAAAATAACCACATGCATAAAATAAATTACTGCTTAATTTATAATTTATTTATATATCTTATTCCAATAAAATAATAAATATGTAGCATGGGTGCAATGCTGTTTATGTTAATCTGGAGAGAAAGTATAATGTTTTATTAGCAAATGACTAAGTAATAAATGCTATCAATATTTTTATACCAAACATTACTTTGTGACTATCAGCAACAAACAAGTCCTGATAAAAGGTTAGGCAGCTTTTTTTGCTTCAACTGACACTTCCATTAAGGTAGCATTTCGACTTGGTGGTGGTGATGCATGCTTTTAATCCCAGCACTCGGGAGACAGATGCAGGTGGATCTCTGTGAGTTCAAAGACAGCCTACTCCACAGATCTAGGTTCAGGACAGCCAGGGCAACACAGAGAAACAGTCTTGAAAAAAAATAAACCCAAATTTTTAAAAAGGACAGCATTTTGTTTTCTACTTCTAGGAAATAGAAAGTTTCATATGTCCTGCAATGATAATATTTTTAGCACAGAATCTTAAATGCACAGATGATGAGAGAGATGGCATCATATTATATAAAGTTGCTGAGGCAAATGTTCTGAACTATTACAGTCTCTGATTAAGACCAAATATTTATACATTCATTGGCTTGAAAGAAAAAAGGATGACTTTGGGACTTGGAGATAAGAGTGAAAGGCTGTCTGCTTTTTCTGGCCAACAAAGGGGTTTGACTGTAAGACCTCTGCTCAGATACTTTCTATCCACTAACAACCACATGTAAACTGACGACCTCACTGAAGCCATAATGGAATGAAGCAGAAGCATTCCCCAATCAGGTAAGAATACAGAACAAATGAAGAAGTGCTTAGAAGCCCAGTCTCCACAAGTTGCCTCAGAGCTAAATTCCAAGATCATAGAACCAAGAAACTCTATAAACAAATGCTGAAGAAGAACTTAAAAAGGATACTTGCCAGAAGAGCATCAGGCCTCTCAGCAGATACCCCAAATCCAGGAAAGAGCAGAATAAGAACCTCAAAGTAACCCCAAATGCAGATGAGAGGAAAAGACAGATACAAATACAAGGAACAGAACAAGGAAAAATTAGGAAACATCAAGCTTGGTCAACTCAGCAAATTTCTAAGATGAACAAGAAGAAAG
The DNA here is from genome assembly GCA_004025045.1 of Sigmodon hispidus. Classification (NCBI taxonomy): domain Eukaryota; kingdom Metazoa; phylum Chordata; class Mammalia; order Rodentia; family Cricetidae; genus Sigmodon; species Sigmodon hispidus. The sequence continues at coordinate 4,735 of PVIH01010273.1, forward strand.
AAAGCAAACCAGAGGGTGTGGGAATGAGGGGCCAAGGAGTTCAGGATTACAGGAATGCAGGGACCAGTCATTACCTATTAGTCTAGACATAAATGGCCCTAAATTAAAAACAATGATGTAAATTGGTTGTTTGGCCTAAACAAGGCTCAACTGTCCAATATGAAATACACCACACTAGACAAGCAGGAAAGCGAGATGAAGAGCGTCCTGCCACATAAAGGAAGTGCGGTCAGCAGAGGCCTCACATCCGACAAAGACGACTTCAAGGTAAAGTCCAACAAAGAAATAAAAAATGTCCTGACATAGTAATAATAGGAACAGTCAAAGGACACAATGGCTATAAATATATATGCACTAAATGTTGCTGCTTTAATTTTACAAATCACTACTTGGACATAAAGGGACACATTATGAGATGGTGTTTCTAGAGTTTTCCAAAAGCAGCACAAACAAAAACCACTAAGTAGTTCTCTAACACAAATAGTTCTTTTCTACATCAATCTCTTCCCAAGCTGGACTTTAAAAGAGTCCAATTAAAATGTAATTCAGAGTTTAAAAGAATTTGCATGTCTCCCAGAGCAAGGCTAACTCTGGGTTCCTGAGTCCCTCAGAATTAGCTGAACATTCCTCTTTCTGTCAGCTCTTTCTCTCCAGAGACAGGATTCTCTCTATGAAGTGTTGCCTGACAGAAAAGAACTCAGCTCTGTCCCCATGTGTCTAGTTAACATTTGAGGACAAAGAATAATGGATTAAACAAATGTCCAGTTACTTTTCTCCAAATTTACCTTAAGTCCCCATGTGGAAACAGACACACATTTTGTATAATGAGTTGTAATGTGGCCCAGGCTTGGACTTTACATGAATCCCTAAATCTTCCTGCCTGTCTCCCCCAGCACAGATACAGGTCTGGGGATCAGTGCCTGCCTCTGCTGTTGTGTGGGTTATGAGTCACTTTTCTTAGGTGGAATCACTTTGTAAATCAATAAATGACCTGACACAACACTAAGAAATGAATCTCCTCTCCAGCTTGCCACCTCTGTCCATTCAGCAGCAAGCTGCCCTGAACCTTGTGCATGTATTGTATTCTCTGCCCAGAATGCCCTCCTCACCTCATACACCCAAACACATTCCTCACTCCATCATTCTAAGACCCCTATGTTGCCATACCTATTGAGCTCACATGTACCTTTCAGCCTCACTTGTCTTGTGCAAATTCTAAATGCCTTCTCATTCTGCAGTATAGCGTTGGGGACAGGCAAAAAGCACTTGTCCAAAGTACTAGCATTTTGACTTCAGACTCCATCTTACCTAAGTTTATAGACTCTATCTAAGCAACAATAGTTCCTCAAAATATAAAGCCTGTTCCTAACAACCAATTCTATTTCTAACAATGAAAATAACAAATGAATCTGATTGGCTGAACATTCTTCGTCAGTTGACAGTAATAAAACTCACAAGCAAAGCCCCTAATCTTGATTGGTGAAAAATGTAACAGTAACCTGGAACAAATGTTTGTGGAGGTGGTACTTATAAATTCCACTTAAACCCATGCTCAGGGTGCTGGGAAAAGTAAGGCTCCTTGGTCCTTGTCCTGCAGCCCTGATCAGCCAGCACCCTGCTTGTGTATTGATTTATTAAAGACTTTGCTGTTACATGAACCCATAGGTACTGTCTCTTTCCTTCCTCAGCAGACATAGTGTGTCAGTAACATTCTGTAATTAACTATGTGTCTATTTCCAAACTGCACTTTCCTATGGAAAGGATGTCTTCTCTATGTCTTTGAAACTAACATGACATTTGGGTCTGCTTGGCACCTAGTAATGGTTGCTGAACTAAACTGAGTTAAATGAAAACATTTAGATGAGGAACTACTTATGAGTAAAGGAAACTGCTCAGTTGGAGCCTCTGGTTTGCCCTTACATGGTCTAGGGGGCCCCATTTCTATCTGTCTCTCCAAAGCCCGCCCACCCAGAGAATCTCCAAACAAAGGAAAGGCACCAAAATCCCAGGTCCTCACACTTGGCAGCTACTGCAGCTTCCTCCTCTGTTGCTACCTGCTGCCCTAAGTGTTCAGGTTTGACCATACTTGGGCACAAACCCAGCGTGTAGTTGACATGTCATCACCTCTTGCCTAGAGTCTATAAAACTTCCCTACCTTAAGACAGGTGCATGACTTCTTGACTTCATTCTCTGAGGCCAGTGAACCCACCCACAAGTTGCTCTCAGTAAATCTGCTGTTATACTTTTTCAATTTGGCTTGATCTGGCTTATTATTTGTGGCAGAAAACCTATTAGAAACAACTAATTAAATGTATTACAGCCATGTTTGGTGGTACATGTCTCAAGTCCCAGCACATGTGGAGGCTGAAGCAGGAGAATTGAGTTTAAGGTCAGTCTGGAATACAAGGTGATATCCTGCCCCCACTTCCCAAAAAAGATACTCCAGACTTAGCAACTTAAAATTGTTTGATACGTACAACATCTAAGTTAAACAAGGTAATACCAGCCCCTCAGAAGATGACAATATGTAGGCCTACTCGCCAACCACTATGTTTGAGTCTCACCAGCCCAGAACTCATTTATCACATGATTGTTTGATAGCAGAGCCTAAACCAATAAACAAGATATCGTGTGTTGAATACAAGGGACAAACTGCTGCAGGGCACAGACCTTACTTTTGCTAGCACTACTAGGTCTCCTGTTGAGTAAAGGCAGGCTGGCTTGCCTTGCTAATCGGCTTCATATTAAAAGGTAAATAGGTTTCAGCTGTAGCGTCTCAATAAAGCAACATGCTTTGCAATGACTGGTCTCAATAATAACCACTTGTGTCTCTAGTAAATAATTAGATGGCAAGAAAAAGGGTTAAAGTGTTTGCAAGTTTTGAGGGGGTTTAAGTGTTTTAAGATATATAAAAGTCTGAGGATGTAAAAGCTTAAGTAAGTTCTCAGGGTCTTAGAAAATGCTTTAATATGTATAAATGCAAGTTGTAAAGGTATGAATGATTTAAGGTATGTAAAAATGGGGAAGGTTTCAGATTTCTTTTGCTTTCTATGCTACTGTTACACTAAGATTTCAAAAATTCTGAGTTTTAACAATGATCAATGGAGTCCTGATAAGCTGACAGACAATGACTACTTACTGTTCAGTCACAAACTCAAGAGTTTAGATTTCTCTTGGTTGTCTTCTAAGAAAAGACTTAAATGTGTTTCTCAGTAGGCTAAAGACATCTCTGTACAATCTATATCTGGCTCTCTGTACAAAGAAAAAAAAGTTAATGCTTTTAAACTCAAATCTCTTTTTTTTAACATTACCAGAAAAAAAGGTTTAATGGCAGCAAATATTCTTAATATGAGAATTAACTACCACTGTAGTGATGGCTAGAAATAATGTGTACTCTCTAATCATAAGCAAATGTCCAAAAAGTCAAAATTAAAAAACACTGAGAACCCTATCTGTTCCTTTAATAAAAATAGGTAAAATCTGAGTAACTCCCGAAAAGAGTCAAAGGAATCCAACACCTAAAACCCATGTAAGCAAAACTTTGATGGGCTCTGTCTATTCACTATTGTAGCTTCAACATTATTAATAACAGAAGCAATAAAATTATATTTATTTCATTGTTCTTCTTCTCCATCCCTCCTCCAACTCTCCTGTTCTTTTCTCTTAAGCTTTCTTCAGACTTCCTTTACCCCCTCATGTTCCCAATTTACTAAAAGATCCACCTATTTGCCTACTAAGTTCAAGATGTCATTTTTTAATGCTGCATAATACTCCATTGTTTAAATGTTGCACATTTTTAAAATCCGTTCTTCAGTTGAGGAGCATTTTATCCAGCCACCAATGGAAACAGATGCAGAGATTCTCAGTTAGGCTCTTGGCTGAGTAAACTCAAATCTATAGCTTTTGTTAGGATTCAAAGATGTGAGTGTATTCCAGCTGTTTTTAAAAAATCTGTTACCTGATTTTTCTACAATGTGAATTTCAGTAAAGATTGTTAATGCTAAAATAGCTAAAACTTTCACATCTTTTTGTTAACTTAAAAAAAATCATGTAAGCTTCAGAGAATCTAGGGAGTCATAAGGCTTGATTCTATCTTTCATACGTCAAAAGGGTTCCAGATAAGTACACCCTAAGTTCCATACCTATTCCTGAAAATAGGATCCCCAGTCTTGTGACTTTTCCCCTCCCTCAATTACTAGGACTAAGTGCCTGAAAGTTTCAAATGTAAGATTTTCCTTTAAGTTCCTAAATTTTAAGTTCTTCTCCTAGTTTAAATCTTTCTCAGCACGTTTCCGCTTGGCTGACAGACATCATCCATGGAACAGCTGTTGACTACAACATACTCCAAATAACTGTTAGCCCTGGACTTGCTGAAAGCTGATGTGGACCAGTCCAGCTGATGTGAATGCTCCATGTGTCTTCAGCTGGACCATAAAACCAGATGCTTCTGATAAATACACCATTGCCTGGATCATCTCCTGGCCTTTGACAAGCTTTACAGTCCTGGGCCCTGACAACAACATTCTAGTTTCATCAGGAAGTAGTTACAGAAGAGAATATATCACCTATTATTTCCCAATATGCTGGAATGTTAGACCAAAAGGAAACTCCCTGACATAGGGGACAAAATTAGCTACCTTTAGTGTCTATTTGGTATACTAGGAAGGGTACCCATTAAAACCACATAGACTCAGATCTATCAACAGGTAGATCCATAGCTGAAATATTTCTACAATATAATAGAGCATTCAATCTGCTCTATGAAAAACAAAAGAGATATTGTATAGCTTTAAGAGAAAACTGTTATTTCTATACAAACCACTCAGGAATCATTAGAAATAATCTGGCTGTACTAAAAAAAATCATTGCAAAAAAGAGACCTTAGATGAAGTAAATAACTCATGTTCAGGTTCCTTCTAGACAGTACCTCTGGTCTCTGATGTCAGCCATCACAGGGCCTATGGTCCTTCAGCTTCTGCTAATTGTATCACTAGTGCCTTAACTTAATGATAATTCCACTCTGGGTACCATTAAGCTGATGGTTAACAGATCTCAATATAAACAAGCACCAATCACAACATCAAGGATTTTCTCAGGAAACAATTCAAGTGAGGAATGTGAGAGCCAAAGTTACATTTTAATTATGCCTAAGCAATCCATGAAACAAAAATGCCTCTGATCTGCAAGCCCTTGTCCAAGGACAGACAGTTCCTGAAATGCTGGAGGCTTTTGCTTATGGGAGATAACAAGACACAAGTTGCCAGTCCCCTAAACCAGTTTGTTTGATCCGTCTGCACCAAATGTGCTTGATCACCTGTGGGTGGGAGGTTCTGGAGCAGGAAATATGTCAGGATGTGAGCACCCTTGATTGGATGTAGGCTGGAGATATGTGGGCAGGAAGTACATAAGAATGTATACCTTCCCCTGACTGGTCTTGATGGGAAGTACTTAAACCATGATGGGGGCGGCGCTATTTTTCTAGAAACCCAGAGATGAACGTGGCCAGAGCCCATCTACCTGGCCAGTAGTTATTAAAATTTGCTTCAAATTTGGCTTTAAATTATGGTAATGGTCTTATTCTTGACTTGTAGGATTAACAAAACAACTTTATTCAAAGATGGATAAATAAAGTGGCTACTCACAAAAAGGAAAATTGATGAATGATAAACATATAAAAAGAGTCTTACTGGGAGCCTGGCAAGTGCAATGAATGAAAGACAGTCTGTTCTTCATGACAGACCGTCAAACACATGAGCAAAAATAAAACAATTAAGCATACTCAGATATGGCTTAGTAATCAATTTAAAAGCTGAAGTGAACCTTTCAAGCAGCCATCCCAGTGTTAGGAAGCTGTGCTACATTCGCTGAAAACAGTACACTAAGCTGTCAAATCTGCTGGTCCATAAGGAAGCACTGTAGCCAACTGAAATGCATACTAGAGCTCCACCTATTGACTTACAGGACAGCACTGAAAAGCAGCCAGCTGCAAAGCAACATGCTTGGTCTGATCACATTTTTGTGATGACGTCAAGCAAAAACTCTATGCACATGTCCATACGCAGGCATCTATGCTAAGAAAGAGGAGGAATGGCTCATGATCCCTGCTTGTCTGAGAAAGGTGGGATGACTGGGGAAAGAAATAATTGTGTTCTTTATTTAGATGTATTTCGCACTTTACAGTAAATGTTTTTGTAACTAACAGTAATTAACAATCTTTTAAAAATGAACCAAGAAGACTATCATATCAAGAAGGAAAGAGAGTTAAATGCTCTGGGTTTCCTAAGTGTTTCATGGTTCTTGAAAGAATAGTAGAATCAGTAGGTTGGCTTTGGAAGTCACAAGATGGTTTAGACATTTTCTAGTACTGGACAGACACAAGTCCTAAGTGGAGTCAAGTACAAGCTGTGTGGAGTTCTTAAATAAAAATGACATTGTGGGAAAGACCCCAAGCAGATGATAATGAACTCTTACCTAGATCATCAAGAAGGCTGTTTCTCACAGTGAAAGACATGAAGAATATTGTTGAATACCCTGGATAAATACTTCAGGATTCTTCTCCACATTAGGATTACATAGTCTATTTAGGTATCTCTTGATGTTTATGAGAGATTGGTTCCAGGATTCCTAATGGATACCAAACTCTGATGGTGATCTTGCCATATTATATGCCACATAATATGGCATATTCATGCATAACCACCACAGCAATATCCATAAATAATCTTCTCTAGACTATTTCCAGTACCTAACACAGTGTAAATGTCAAATATTTGTCATGCTTTACTGTTGAAAAAGTAGAGACTAGAAAAAGTCTGTGTATGTTTAGAGAAGATATATTTTTATTTTTTAAAATATTTTGATGCTCAGTTGGTAAATACACACAGGCAGAACCCCTGGAGACAGCTATTTTTAATTTTAGCTCAGCTGTCTCAGCAAGAATGCATTCACATTCTGATTCTCTACTGTACAACTTAGAAATGATTCATTTTAAGCCCTCAAGGGCATCCAGTGATTACGTTTTGAAGAACTAGGTGCTTTACAATTTCAGTCTGCCCTGTGCTCTGATAAAACACTCCCAAAGAAAAGGTCACATGGACACAAAAGGGTCAGCTGGGCAAGAGGCGGCCAGAACAGAAGTTCTTCCACTGGATGAAAAGGGATGGCAGTGTCACCAGCCACTCCTATTTGGTGATGCAGGTGAGTTGCAGGTCCCTGCTGGTTAGCAGCTTAGACGGGGAAGATACGGTGGCATTAACCAAGCTTTCAGATGCACTTCATCTTTTGATGGATTGTGAGCTGTGCCTGGCCCATAGTAGTATGCTTACAAGACTTTGGTTTTAGTAGTTACACGCCACGCTCTTTGTGAGGTGGATGTTAATGAAGGAAAAAATGTCACTCTATTGATGCAGGCTAGTAATAGAAAATATGGGCTCCTGACTCAAATTTAAGAACATTTAGAGCTAAGTTACAGATGACCTTTAATGCCCCATTTGTCAGACAGATAAGTCTGCATCTGGACACCATTAGTCACTGTTTGCTACTTGACTTCTCTATCAGTTCAAATAACAGTACAGATCTCTCTCAGTACTAATGGAGAATTTGTGCCAGGCCTGTTTCTATAGCTGCTCAAGTCCCTTGTATAAAATGTCATATTTGTATAGGCCCTAAGCCCATCATCTGGTGTACTTTAAATGAGTTAGACACTACACTGAAGCAATGTAAACAATTATGGAATAGTTATCATAAGGGAGCATGGGTAGCAGCAGGCAGGGCTGGGGGGAGGCAGCGAGGCAGAAACCAACAGCAAGGTTCCCGACTTTCTTTACAGATTTGGTATTTTTCTCACAATAAATATTTTATGTTACTTTCAGTTAAATAACATGCTAGTGGTTGCAGAGATGGCTTAGCAGTTAAGATTTCATACTGCTCTTGCTGAGGACCTGAGTTTCTACTCACAACCATCTGTAACTTTAGCCTCGGAGACCTAGACGACCTGTATTGTCACTGCACTGGCATGCACAAACCCACACATGTATGTAACTGAAAATATTTTAAAAATATCAATCTTTAAACATTTTAAGAATTTTTAAATTTTATTTATCTGAGTGTTTGTTTGCTTGTATATATGTACATGCAATGTGCACCACTGATACTGTATAGGTGGCTAGCAGAGAGTCTCAGACCATCTGGAGCTGAAATTATAGGTGGTTGTGAGCCATCTGATTTAGTTCAGGGAACCAAACTCAAGTCTTTTGGAGGATGGGTTATCTCCGCAGCCTCTTGATGAAATCGTAAAGCCAAGCATGGTGGCATGCACTTGTTTTGTTTGATTACATCTATAGATCTTTATTTTTGTATAATAATTTTTTACTTAGAAGTTTTTTTACATACCAACCACTGTTCCTCCTCCCTCGCCTCTTCTCACCCAACTCCTCCATCTGCTTTTCAGAGAGGGTAAGGACTTCCAGAGGGAGTCAGTACAGTATGGCATATCCAGCGGAACCAGGACCAACCCTTCCCCTCCCACCCCCCACCCCCGCCCCAGTATCAAGGCTGAGCAAGGTTTTCCTCTGCAGGGAATGGGCTCCCAAAAGCTAGGTCAGGTGGCATGCACTTATAATTTCAGGAGGATTGCACTGAGTTTCAGGCTAGGCAGAGCTACACAGTAAAATGTTGGGATAATCTTTTCTACACTGGTCCTTCCTCACCTGTCTAAGACACCTTCTGATGATTTAATAAAAAGCTGAGTGGCAAATAGCTAGGCAGGAGAGAATACATGGGACTTCTGGGGAGAGATAGGAATTCTGGGAAATAATAGAATGTGGTTATATATTGTATATTTAATAAAATCAGGCTGGAATATTAGAGAACAGAATCACCCACATCAAGCCATGAAGGTCAGAGAGTGATGATCCATGCCTTTAATTTCATCACTTAGGAGACAAAGATTTTTCTGGATTCTATATTTTTGTGAGTTCAAAGGCCTAACAGCCAAGCAGCAGTAGCTCCCACCTTTAATCCTAACTTTAGAATTGCAATGTAGAGTTGAACCAGAAAGTAAAACAGCTGGGCAGGGTGAGTATATAAGTCAGCAGAAATTTATTCATTCTGTAGAAGTGACCAGTCAGGCTGAGAACCCTTGAAGATAGCATTTACCCTGTTTGACCTGAAAAGTTGATGGGGTGAGAAGTGATGTGGTCTGTCTCCTCTCTCTGGTACATTCCTCAATATCTGGCTCTGTGTTTTCATTATATGCTGACTAGAGTTTGTGCAATAATCAGAGGTGCAGAGATTCATCAGCCAGACTCGGAAGAAGGTTGGACATAGGTTCTGAGCAGAGGTAACAAGCTACGTGGCAGAATGGACATTAATATAAATGGGTTAATTTAAATTTTAAGAGCTAGTTCGTAACAAGCCTAAACTATGGCTAAGCGTTCATAATTAATTTTCATAATTAATCCATGTCATTATTTGGAAGCTGGCAGTCCAAAGAAAAACATGAGAGGGGGAAGGGAGTTTATTCATCTAAAAAGAAGAACAAAATTGCAGCAAAGTGAGTGGAACTGGGATCATCATGCCAAGTGAAATAAAGCAAAGTCAAAGAAAACTGCAACATTTTGCTCATCTGTATTATTCATATGGCCTAAAATCAGACAATTTGGGAGGAGAAAGGAGACTAGCAAGAGGAAGACCAGGAGAGGGTAGTGAGAGGTGATATATAATAAATATGCTTTAATAAAAATTACAAAACTTTCTTAGTGGGCATAATATATATCATATATATCTTATATCATAAAATATTTTCAAAATTATAAATTTTCTGCTGCAATAACACAGACTTTATTCTTCTTGCTTTGCAATGAAAAAAGAAGTTGAATGAACAGTTGAGTCCCTGCTCATTCGTTTCTTGTTTTAAGCCTTTATAGAGGTTTTGAGTTCTAAAACTCTGTGGGAAAAAAATATGCACAGGCTCAATGCCCCAGTGCTTGGCTGAGCCCAGAAATATAGGCCTGTAATCAGTGCTATCCAACAGACTAAGGCAGATGAAACTAAAGTCCAAGACCTGTCTACACAGCAGAGTAAATTCAAGGCTAGCCCAACAACTTAGTGAGACCCTGCCTTGAAATACACGGTAAATGAGGACTAGGCTGGTAGCTCAGCGCACAGTGCTTGCATTGCAAACACAAAGTCTTCAGTTCAATCTCCAGGGCCACAAACAAAACAAAACAAAATGACAACAAAAATATTTAAGGGAAAAAATAAATACATAAAAGTAAATGAGGAGCAAAACCTTCCTATGATTTTGTTCTTCTACTTCGGGCTTCCTTGTTCTTTCTCTCAGCCCCTCTCCCCTGCTATGTGTCTACCTGCCTTCATGTGGCTGAATCATGTTCAGTACACATAGCATTCCTACTGCATTTTCTCCTCTGGAAGGCTGCTGAGACCCACAGCTTTCTTGCTCTGAGTTTTTCTTTTAAACACCAATCAAAGGCGTCAGGTGTCATTGAGTAGGCTTAAAAAAAAAGTGAACAAGTGAATGTGAAATAAACCACTGTGTTTATTACAGCAATACTCACACATAAAAGGCAACGCTCATTGCTTTTTACTGATTTTGTAGTTTAAATTTGTAAGCCGCTGGCATTCATTCTACAGCCCAAATTAATCCCTGATGAAGAATATTGTCTCTGTCCAACAATATTGCTAATATCATAAAAGAACTACCACCAGTTATTCATCCAAACACTTCCTTGCCCTACAAGTAAAAACTAATATCCCTAATTGTTTCCAGACATTCTCACAGCCCATGTTCTACATTATTTTCAGTAATGCTGTGTTGTCAATTAAGTCTACTTTCGATCAAGGCTATAACATGGAAACTCATTGCATCTGATTGGCTCATAACGTAAATAAAGACTGTATTGTTGGTTGTCCATGACATCTATGCTATGGAACACATCAAATCCTTTCATCTGGCCATGATACAGGGAAAGTTATTTGAGATTTCCCCCATGGCAGGCATCATTTTAGAACTCAAAACCTCTATAAAGGGTTAAAACAAGCATTGTTATTCTATAATCCTTTATAGGTTTCTCGCCTTACATTCCCTGAGACCTTCCCTTTGATTAGTATCAGATGCTTACCCTCCCCAGCCCGAGCAACTTTAAGAGGGAAAAAAGGTAAAGAAGCTTTAGAAATGTCACCTTTAGACCCAAAGGACTAGTGACCTGAGTAACTTTAGCATCTGCCACTGCTTGTGGTAATCACTCCTCAAAATGTGATGGCAGGAATGTGTCCCTGTGGTATTTCAGTTTCCACAAAGGTGACCAAACATCACATATTTCAACACATAAAGTACAGCCAGATTCTCACTGAAAACTTTTAAATAATAAGCTTTATTATTTAAAGACACAAGACCAAGCAACACTAGATTGGTAGTCCCCTTAGTAGCAACCCCAACAATGAGTGCACAAAGAAAACCATGACAGTGGGGTGCAAGGCAGAGGCATGTCTCACAAGTAACTAGTGTTAGAACAAGCAGAGACCATGAGAGTCTACATGACTAAGTTTCGGCAATGTCCACATCTAAGACTTCATCACACAGTAAAGGAACTTTGCATGTGTTTGAGTGTATTGATGCTATGCAAATTTCTCAGTAAAGAATTCCATATAACTCACTTATACACCAGAATGCTGCTGAAGCAGAGGATAGAATCCTGCTTCTTTTGAGGATGATGGGCATTTCATTGTGTAAGTAAATTACATTTTCTTTGTCCATTCATCCTTTGGTAAACATTTATTTCAAATTTCTAAGTTTTCACAAGTGTCTTTGGCTCTCCAGATGTAATATTCATGGGAAACTAAAATTAGTAGGTATTTGTATGTTGTAGGGTGGAATAATATATACATGCTAATTTGATCTTGCTATTTTTCATGTTGTTGGATTCTGTTTATTTTCTATTTGGTGTTTCTATCATTTGTTGAGTGTGGTTTTAAGTCTCCTACCATAATTGTAAATTTTTTTAAAATGTCTTTCCAGCTAGAAGAATTTTTGTTGGTTCATTTCATTTATCTATTAACACATTTTATATTTTACGTGTGTACATTATGAAAATTTACTTTTCGTTCTATTGACCTCTAAAACGTTGTTTTTTTCCCTTTGTTTGGTATGTATGGGTGTTTTACCGGCATGCATTTATGTGCACCACATGTATGCAGTGCCTGTGGAGGCCAAAATAGGGTTTTCAGTCCTCTGGGACTGGAGTTAAGAAAAGTTGTGAACTGACATGTGGATGATGGCAACCGAACCTGGGTCTCCTGGAAGAGCAGCCAGTGAACAGCTCTCTTCACCTCTGAGCCATCTCCCCTGCCCCTGACCTTTTTTTATGTCTATTATATTTCTGAAAAGACAGGAGGCAGAGAGAGGCATGTCTAACCTTGGGCAAGACCATGTTTTGATCACACATCAAGACGGTGTAAGGCAGCTCACCCATGGGAAACTAAGCCTTATGCCCTACGTCATGCAAGTGATGAAAGATGGCTACTTTGTAGGTGAAAAGACAAACAGGTCGTAGTGATGGAAGAGGATAGCACATTTCTTCTTATAGTTCCTCTCTTCCAGATACAAGGGACACTAGCACAGGTGGTTTTTGTTGCTGTTTTAGCAGGAACCTGCTTGGTAAGAAGCAGAACTAAGCCCCCTGGAATCCGTCCATCAAAGATTCTGACAGCCCTGCTTCTCTCGCCTACCCTCTCGGGCCAAGCAAACTTCAAGCGACCTTCTTTCTGCCACAACTACTGAACACAAATGCGACTGAAGAAGACCAACAAGTCAGACAATCACCTCCACGCCCTTGCGCCGGGCTCTGACGTCACACCAAGCGCCGGAAGCGACTGGCATGCTTAGACATCATCTTGCTGCGCGAAAGGAGCGGTTGTTGACAGGCAGTGGAGGCAGCTAGAGCGGGAGCTGCGGTGTTTATGATGCCTGAGTGGGCGAGCTGGCCTGGGCCAAGGCCTCTGGGCTGGGGATGAAAGAAGCTGATCAGATGCAGAGTCTGGAGGGCTCGGCGGCCGGGCGCTCAGTCGGCACGCAGACTGGCAGCATGACGGGTGAGTGCGGAGGCCCTGCTCGGGTCCGCCTTCTCTCCCGCCATGCCCCTTGCCTTTGCTTAGCGCCCTGCCTGCCCCAGGTCTCCCTCCAGCTCCGCTGCCCATCCACACTGTTTCTGCCTTGCTTGCCTTCTGTCTCCGTCTCTTTTGGCACCCTCCCTGCCCTCGGTCTCCTTCCCGTCCCGCCTCCCCAGGGTTTCCCTCCAGCTTGGCACCCCGCCTGTCCTGAGCGCCCTCTCTCTCTGAGACTTCAGCCTGGCTGGCTGCTCCCTGTTCTAGCAAGACGGGTGTCCTGAGGCTGCTCTGCCCAGGGCTTCAAAGGTCGCGCGCCCCGCCCTGCTCTCCTGGTTGCAGGACCTAGGCTCATTATCCCGGGGCTGAAGAGCCTGAAATTGGGCTTTTGCTTTGATTTCCAAATTCACCACGAGCATTGCTTCCTTTAAGGTTGAAAATCGGGCGTGTTCTAGTAATTTCCCTTTTAGTAATGCCTTGTTCCAGCGCAAACAAAATAAAACAACAAAATAACAAAAAAACCTTGCTCTACAATGAACGACATCAGAGGCGAGAACTTGCGCAGTTTATTTATTTATATTTACTTCCCGACCTTCTGTGTCGGTTGTATTATTTTACCTATGGGGTAACCTGGAGAAGAAAAAAAAGCCCAACTTTGGAAAGAGTAGGTCACTGAAAGTGAGATGACCACTCTTGCTCATGAAGCTGATTCTCCTACTGCCAACCCATTTGCATCTCACAAGTAGGTGTGAGCTTAGTGCCTTTGCTGTTACTAGTAAAATTCAGATGTGCTTACCTTCTCTTTTGTAGGTCAAATACCAAGGCTTTCTAAAGTCAATCTTTTTACTCTGCTCAGTCTCTGGATGGAGCTCTTCCCAGGAGTAGAAGCCCAAGGGCAAAAGTCTCAGGTATAACTTGTTTCTGTACATAGTTTTTACCCTTGGAAAAGCAATAGTCTTAAGTTTGATTTTGTTTTCTGATTGTAGTCCTCATAATCAGATCCAACAAGCCTTCAGACTTGAGAAATAGCTTCATGGCATTATACTTGTAACTCATAGCATCTTTCAAGTCTGAAAAGTTAGTTCTTGCGTATGCCGTGATCATCAGGTATCAATGGTTTTCTTTGGGAGACATTTAACACCTTAAAAATGTACATTGTAAAAGGTCTGTTGGTAATTAAACACTAAAATTGCCTTTTAACTAATAGCCACATTTGGTCTCATCATAATTCTGTCTGTACACATATAAATTGAGTTCTTTACTGATGCACACTTTTTTTTTAAATTAGTGAAGTGTAATGTGTAAGCTTCTATTTGAAACTTCCTTATAGAGAAAACTGAGATAAGGTTATTAGAATTCTGATTAGAATGCCTCCAAGTAAATTTCAGGATTGGAAAACTTTATTAGAAACAAGGGTTGATCCAACTTCCCGTCTTTTTAAACAAAGTGTTATGCTCTGTGTCTCTGCTCCTCCTCACCCTGAGGTGGTCTGCTTTTCTGGCATCCTTTCCCTCATCTGTCAGATACCACCAAAGTTTTGTTTCGTTAAGACAAAAAAGTTGGTTTTAAATACTTTATTTGAAATCTTGTTTAGGAATCTGACTCTTACCTGTATTAGTTTAAGACTTTTATATTGAACTAGACATAGAAATAATTACAGGGGTCATCAAAATAAATTCTTGTTCTCTAAAAGCCAGGAGACTTAGGAAGAGGCTGACGTAGGAAAGTTTACTTATATCTCCTGACCTTTTCCTTCTCTTGTTCACCATGTTAGTGTTCTTCCCACTGTGCTTCACTCCCATGTTTCCCAGCTGTCAGGCCACAGTGTCCAGTAGACTTCTATTTTATTCCTTAGCTAATAATATAAGTCTTGGCACCCACAAACGCTGCACTGAGGCCACCTTAAGCTTACTCTAGCAATGTATGCTAGCTTGAGAACTTGGCTATCATTTTTAGCATTGTCTAACTAGAAAATGTGTACCATAGAAAATACCAGTAAAGCAAATTTACAAAATGCATACATTTTCATTATCACCTCTTCGTGCATCTTCTGTCAGGAAAGCAGAGAAATATATGTATTAGTTTGATCAGTTTGAGGGTCATGGCTGCTGCAAAGAAGCAAAACCAGCAATAGGGTTGGGGAGGAACAATTGAATGGGAGCACATGACACTCCATTTTCATCTTTATTTTGTATAAACATTATTGAACCTGAAGATAATCCAGTAAACCACAGTATTAAAAAAATCATAGTGCACATGCTTTTGGGAGGGTTCTCTTTGTACTATTAATATACTTAAATAACTTTTTAGTTTTTGTAGCCCCCCTTTCTTATATTATCCAAGAAGACCACCTGTCTAGTGCTAGCACTGCCCACAGTGGACTGGGCCCTTGAATATCAATTATTAATTGGTAAGATTCCCTGAAGGCATGCCCATGGGCCTGTCTGATAGAGGCTACTCCTTAACTGAAGTTCCTTTTTCTAGATGTCTCTAATCACACAGAGTAAGTCAGGGAAGCTCCAAGATGCAATTTGAATTGTAGCTATGTAAAATATTTTTATGAGTTACCAAATTAGTATGTATTCATTATTTATAAAGTGAACAGAAGAAAAAGATCTTCACAACTTTACCACCTAGAGACCGTTGACATTTTTCTATTTTAACCTTTTTTATTTTACCCACTTGAGATATTTTATTCTGTATCTTTTTTCCCACCAGATGTAAAAAATACATATGCTGTGGTGTTGTGTGCATGGGAGCAGCAACCTAGTCTGTGTTTTAATAGCAGCCAGTGGTTTCATAGCTAGTCTTCCTGGGTTCACTTTCCAGCTCAAGTGCTTCCTGTTTGTATAGCTTTGAGTAAGGTATTTTTCATTTCTGTGTCAGCTTCCTTTCTAGCACAGTGGAAAATCACTAGTACATACAACATACTTTGTTTTGATTTGAGGTCCTGGCAATTGAACCCGTAACCTTGTACACACAGGGCAAATGCTCCAAACCCTGAGCATACTCCCAGCCCATGTGGAGTTCTTGTGAACAACAAATGAACTAAAAATTTCTCTTCATGCCTCACACTGTTATTGACTGTGTTTTGATTAAGATTTTAATAAGTTGTGTAACATCAGTTGTATTGATGGACATTTGCATTGTCTTTTTTTGCCAAATTTAACATTAAATAGGTTTAATATATTGCAAATATGACTGATGTCTGAATCCTATGCTATCAAATATTTATGTTGTTCAGCAAGAAAAACAGAATTTTAAAGTGTCCACTCAATTAAAAAAGAAATTGTCTATTGAGACTTATAAGAAGGCTGGGGAGCAATTACTAAAAAGTTTTGAGGTAGAAGTTAGCTACTATGAAGGTAGCTGACATTTCAAAAGAATTTTTTTCTTACTAGTTCATGTTTTCCTTGTAGTTTAAATTATGTGGCCTTACTTGCTAGCTTAGGTGTAGTCTGAGTCTGTACCCTAGCAAAGTGAGACATCAACCTGGAGCTTCATAAGGGGGAAAATGATCTAGAGGAAACTAGCCCTTAAATACTGAAATGTACTTATCATATCAATTATATGTTATCCATAACAAATAATTACATTAATCATTTTCCCTCTTAATCTGATTTTAATTAGAAAAATGAAGAGGAAAACCGTGGCCCCTTAGGAGATAATGAAGAGTTGGCCAGAGTATCTACTGACAAAAAACAGGTGAATTGTTGTGATTTTTAAAAAGATGTACAAGCTCATATAGCAAAGCAAAAGGAAAGGATAAAGTCCTATACAAGACCTTCCATGCTCAGTGGAGTTTCTCAGATTCCCCTTAAAGGCTTCTTGTTACTGACAAACCTATATGTCTTTCCTGTTTGGAAAACTCAAGTGGAAGTATTCTGTAATGTTTTCCTACTTGTTTTTAATTTTCAATGTAATTTCTAATCTTGACTCACACAGATGTGTCGGGCAGTATCTCTGCAGGTTCCTCCACTGTGTGTATATCTTGGTTAGCATAGCTAGAATGCAAAGCCTAACTGGTCTTTATCTTGGTCATTTCTTAAGAATTGTGGGTTGAGGTAATATCTCCCTCTGGGACAAACAGCAGATTGGTTTACTGTTTGCCTTCGAACACCAGGATCCCAGCCTTGAGGTTCCTCTCCTAAAAGCATAGCCACTGTGGATCCAAGCAACCTGCATTACTTCCGGGAGACTGAAAGGTGTGGACCACTGCGAACCAGCTTCTCACTCTTTGGTGTCCTTTGTCCCTGGAGTTTCATGTTTTCTGCTAGGATTTATGACACATGGGCAGTCAGACTAAAAGACAAATTTGTCCTGTGAGTGTTCCTGGTATTGCTTGTCACTCTACCTTTAGCTTCCAGAGATGGTTGTTCATCATATGCAGAGACTAAGCACGTATATTTTGAAAAGGGTTATTATTCTGATGTCTGTCCATCTAACTTTCCTGATTAGTTCTGTGAGTGAGTCTCTTCACTGCCTGTGTGATTTAGAAATAATTTACCTCAGAATGCTTAGATGTTTTCAGGATAAAAAAACACAAAGAAAAAAATAGTGAATTACCCTAAGTAACTATGACTGAGTCATGCGCATCTTGTTCAAGATGGACTTGTTCTATCATGTTTTAATATAAACCTCTAAATATTATATAGATGTGCATGAAGTGGAACAAGCCAGGGCCCAGAAGAGCAGTTCCCAGAAGTTAGTGTGCTGGGCTGCAGTAACTAGAAGTCCGAGGCTGGAACACAAGGTGGCCTTCCTATTTGGAACAAAGCCTTCCATCTTAAACGAGATATTTTGGCCTTAGCTAGAAGCAGAGTTAACAGTTTTTGTTTGTTTGGTTAGTTGGTTGTTTTGATGGGGGGAACATGGTTTATTTTGTTTTTCGAGATGAGGTTTCTCTGTGTAGCCTTGGCTGTCCTGGAACTCCCTCTGTAGACCAGGATGGCCTCAAACTCAGAGATCTACCTGCCCCTGCCTCCAGTGCTTGGGTTAAAGGCATTTGCCATCACACTTAGCTATTTTTATTTTGTTTTAAGAGGTCTGGAAAAGTGATAAACTTGGCCTAAAAGATTGTTCTAGTAAGGGGTTGATAGTGGGCTTCAGGTGTCTTGTGACATAGAGGAGTCATTTATTTCTGGTTTATTTCTGTCTGCTGACAGTGTGAAGCCGATGTCATTCAGCTGAGCTGTAGCCATTCCGCTGGCCATGTTGGCTCAGTTTAACAGCACGGGGTCTGGTGCCCAGATCCTTTGCTAAAACCATTTTCACTGGTTGCTGTCTAAAGTGAACAGTATTGCAACCATACTTGCTAGAAAGAGAAAGAGAAGAAAACTTTGTATTCAAGGAGTGTACAGTTATAAGATACTTTGAGATAAAGAAGGGAAGGTTTGCCTGTGGCAAATTTGTAGTCAAACACATGACATTTTAGTTGTTCCTTGTTTGTGTTATGATAACTAGATGGTGATGGGTGGATGACAGGCCCGTGCCCCATGTGGCGCAGTGGAAGGTGGCATGTGACATGAGACACTTAGACTGGGCTCACATGGAGGGACTTTATTATCATGGAAAAGGGAGAAGAGGAGCTTGTAGTTCAATAATCCTAGCCTGGATGGTGCGAGAAACCAGTCAGTTGACTCAGCTTGTGACCTTTATTGGGTTAAAATGAATTCATCTCTCACTAGAACAATGTAATGGTAGTCACACATCTAACTGTTGAATTAATAGAGCCTTAGTTTTGAAAGTTTCTCATCTAAAGTCAATATGAAGCTCTCAGGATTCTTTATGGACCTAATTAGAAATCTATTTTTATGCAGACTGTTTTTAGGTTAGAACTAAGCATAGCTTTCATCTCATTAGAAAATCAGATGTTACCCATTAAAGGACAGTAAGCGTTATTATTAACAATTTGTTATTTTGTGTCTTAATTAGGTGAAGAAAACTGGTCTTGTGGTGGTGAAAAACATGAAAATCATTGGTCTTCACTGTTCTAGTGAAGATTTACATACTGGGCAGATTGCTCTCATTAAACATGGGTCCAGGCTGAAAAACTGTGATCTTTATTTTTCAAGAAAACCATGTTCTGCTTGTTTGAAAATGATTGTGAATGGTGAGTACAGATGAGGCTGTGCTGGGAATTTAGCTCATTTATCTGAGAGCAGACCTGAAGGACACATTGTCTAAATACACAGACATAACGTGGGAGGAGTGGAAATGTGTGTTTGAAGACTGTGTGAATATCCTAAGAGTGTTAGTCTGAAAACATGGATTCTGAGCTCAGCTCTGCCTACTCATATGCTGAGTGACCCTTGGTAAATTACAGGCTGAAATGGGTCAGTTTACAAAGGAATCCCCAAATTTTAGTGGCTTAAGACTACATACCACCTGTACAGTTTTCAGACATAGGCGCTGCTGAACAGCAGATGGTTTTGTTCTTCACACGGTTGGGTTCTGAGGTCAGACTTTATTCTTTTCCCTGATTTTGTCATCCTGGGGCCTCACTTGAGTCCTCTGCACCCAGAAAAGACATTTCTGCTTCTTAAAATTCCTGCTTGGGGGAGAATGACCCAGGACTGTGTAGCTTAGTGGTAGAGTGCTTGGCTAGCATGAGTGAGACCCTGGTTTTCCCCAGCACCAGGAACAAAACAAAAGCAGTGACCTAGAAGCCATGTCCAGTCTTTGTGTTCCTTTCATTGTGGGAGCTGTAGGCTCTGGCTGGCAGCTGACTCTGGTCGTTTCTTTTTTGTTGCTGTGATAAACACCATGAACAGTAACAAATGTGGGAAGGAAAGGGTTAAATCCACCAAATAGGCTTTCATGTCCAGATAAAGTTGATCACTAAGGGAAGTCAGTTCAGGAACTACTTGTGTCTTGCTTTCCTGTATAACCCAGGCCCAGGAATGGCACCACCCACAGTGGCCTGGTCCCTTACACAGCAATCGTTAATAAAGAAAATGCCCCACAGAAATGCCCACAGGACAATCAGATGGAAGCACTTCCCCAATGTTTCCAGATTCTCTTTTCCCAAATATAAGTTTGTGTAGAGTTAACAAAAACTAGCCAGCACACTCCCTAAAGTTACTATAAACCTTGGAAGGATCACACAGAATTTTAATGTGTAAACCTCTAACTGCTTCAGATTCTATTTTATAGGTAAGCAAGTATGTAGATGATTGTGTCATTTTAAAGAGTGTATCTTATGTATCCCTGGTAGCTCTAGAAGAAAGAAGACAACAAATAGGACTCCAACCCTTCCCTTCAGGGCTTGCTTGGTATCAAATAAGTGACACAGGCTATACATGATGCACAAGCTCAGAGTTCTGGATGCTGTGTTGTGAAGGCTGCAGCACAAGCTGGGTCTCCATGGCTGAATTAGTTACTGTTCCGTTTCTGTGATAAAGTACCATGACCAAAAGCAACTTAAGGACAAGTTTGTTTAGGCTTGTGGTTCCAGAGGATTAGAGTCCATTAATAGTAGGAGAAGCATAGCAGCAGGCAGGTATGGTATGGTGGCAAGAAGTTGACAGAGAACCAGAAGGGCAGTAAGTTCTTACAAATTTCCCAAGCCCACCCCAGTGAGTTAGTTCCTCCAACAAGACTGTACCTCCTAAAGGTTTTATAGCCTCCCCAAAAAGTGCCAGCAACAATGCTAAGGGTTTCAATATTAAAGCCCAAAGGAGACATTTCTCATCAAAACCACCACAGTGAAAGGTTGGGTACAAAACAGGGATCCTCATGTTACTAGCCAAGGCAGCAGCACATGTAGTAATGGAGGCATGAAGCAAGTTCAGAATTTGAATTAGAACGATATTCTTTTGGAGTAGTGGTGAATGGTGGTGCTCTGTCAGGGCTTCTATGAGAGCTTTGGAAGACTGCTAGCATCTTGGTTTTGTGTTATGGAACAGAACACATGAGAAGTAAGAGAAGTCATCTCTTTCATTGGTCCTCAGCAAAGAACACTTCATCTTAGTGTTCTCTGATTCAAGCTGAAGTAATTGCTACAAATCACAGTATGGGGGTTGCCTTAAGGACCATGTGAGTGCCTGAGTTCAGAGTGAACTGATCTGCCTTCTGCATGTGTCTTAGTTAGGATTTCTATTGCTATTCTGTGGTTATGAGTTCTTCTTGTTCTTGTTTGGGAACCCAAGTTTGGTTTCCAGCACCTCTTCTGACCTCTGTGGGGACTAGAACTCACATATGCAAACACACAAAATAAAACCTTTTTATTGCACATGTACATGAATAATAAAACTTTTAATCATGTTGAGCTGAAATCACACAAGATACTAGCAGAAAATTTTCTGTTGTAAACTATTCATAATTAGAAATATTTGGTGCTTGCATAATGATATCATTTGACCTTTTTCATGTTTGTTATCTAGTTATGTTTATTTCACAAGTTGCTTGTTCTATCTTTTGCTTCTCTTAAGGTTCTATTTTTCTTGTCAGTGTGTAATTTTATTTAATGAGCCCATTGTGTTTCTGTGTAGTAAAAACTACTTATCTTTCTTCTGTCACTGAGTGAAAAATGTTCCTCACGTGTGTTGTTTCCCCTTTGATTTTAAAGATTGGTGATGCCTTTCTTATCACTCCATCTTCACCTATGGATAATTTCTGTTAAAAAATTCTTTGTGTTCAACGAGAATAGAGTGTGTAAAAAATACCATCATGAAACTTTGTATACTCTTTTAAAACTAGTTAACAAAACCAAGGTTAAGAAAAATGAAAGCAACATATTTTTTTAAAACAGAACCTTCTTGATGGGCATCTTTGATAACTACAAGGGGTCCCTTTATGTGTTTTCCTATCTTGGTTGTCTTGATGGGGAGTCATATTATTTATTCCCCTATTTTGATTGTCTGGATTTGCTTTTAGTTCAAGGAATGCTGTATTAATGCATAAACATTTTCCTCTCTCTTTAGAATATGGCTTTTCAGAATTCTAAATCTGAGACAGGAACATTTTTAGTGCATAAATTCATTATTTACTTATAATTTTTTAGATGCAAAACTCTAGGCCTTACCAAGTTTGGCTGTAACATTTCCTGAAGCAACCATGGCGACATGGAAAACCTTGGTGTATAACACTCATGCTGAGCTTTCAGTCACACTTAGCAGAGCTGAGAGATCTCCAGCTGCCTTGGTGCTTTGTTATGGTTTGGCAAACACTCTCCAATAAAAGCCAAATAGTGAAGATTTCAGGTTGTTCAGGCACTATAGCTTCCACTGTGGTAGTCAACTCTGTCACTCGAGGGTACTCAGTCCATATGGAAATGAAAAGGGGTATGTCTTTGAAAAAATAGGAACACTGAAATTTTAGTTTCTCATAATCTCATATGATATAGATAATTGTTTTGGAAAGCCCATATTTAGCCCATCAGCTGAAAAGACTAGCCACAGACCCATTTTGGCTTGTGATTATTTGTGTGCTAACCTTTACATTGTGTAAGTGACAGTGTAAATGTTTTGATAATGGTAGGCTGTATTTAGATAGAAACTATCTATTCAGGTTATATCAAAACAATGACTTTTTTAATATTTTTATATTTTAGCTGGAGTTAACCGAATTTCTTACTGGCCTTCTGACCCAGAAATAAGTTTGCTCACCGAGGCTTCTAGTTCTGAAGATGCAAAGCTAGATGCCAAAGCAGCGGAAAGATTGAAGTCAAACAGCCGAGCCCATGTGTGTGTCTTACTCCAGCCATTGGTGTGTTATATGGTGCAGTTTGTAGAGGAAACCTCTTACAAATGTGACTTTATTCAAAAAACTGCAAGAGCACTGCCAGGTGCTGACACTGATTTTTATTCTGAATGTAAACAAGAAAGAATAAAAGAGTATGAAATGTTATTTTTGGTTTCAAATGAAGAAATACATAAGCAGATACTGATGACTATAGGTCTGGAGAACTTGTGTGAAAACCCCTATTTTAGCAATCTAAGGCAAAACATGAAGGACCTGATCCTACTTTTGGCCACAATAGCTTCCAGTGTACCCAACTTGAAACACTTCGGATTCTACTGTAGCAACCCAGAAAAAATTAATGAAATTCACAATCAGAGTTTGCCACAGGAAGTTGCAAGGCATTGCATGGTGCAGGCCAGGTTGTTGGCATATCGAACTGGTGAGTTCAGTGCTTGGTTCATAAGTGGGGTGCCAAGTGGTTGGGGTACAGGTGACACTGAAGTTGTCCTAGGTAGAGTTCCTTGACTCTCAGTATTGCTGTTCCAACAGTAAAAGAGTTACCCAGACCCTTGGTGTGTTCTGAGTTCTTAATTCAGTGCTGCATTTACAAACAGGCCTGGGAGACCTGAATCTGTTGGCTTCTGCATTCCACTATTCACTAAGTCCCTTGGTAAAGATGGCACAAGGAAAATGAAAATCATTTTTATTTACTCCAGGTGTTTTTTTGTTCATACTTGAGTTTTTTTTTTTTTTTTTTAAATGTATGTTACTATTTTTTTATGCATGTATGTTTGTGCATCACCTTGTGCCTGGTGCCCTCTAAGCCCAAAAGAGTGTGTTGAATCCTATGCAACTGGAGTCATGGAGAGTTAGTTGTAAGCCACCATATGGGAGCTGGAAATCAGACTCAGGTCCTCTGTAAAAGTAACAAATGCTCTTAGCTGCCGAGCCATCTCTTCAGCTTTTGTATTCTATTTTTATTAAAAAGTTAGAATTCTGAGAATTTTAAAGCACAAATTTAGAAGGGAAAAATCAAGGTAAAAGAATGCTGTTGTTGGATGGTTTTGGTTATATGTTTCTGTCAGCAAGTCAAGCAATCTTACTCTGTTGTACATGTGTAAAAGAAAAACATTACTTAGTGATGTAATGTATCTTTATTTTGATAAAATTTAGCATTTACCATTATTTTTATGTCTTACCTAATATAATGTTTTTCAGTGTAGAATTACCACTTTTTAAAATTCAATTTGGAAGTAAGTAGGGAAAGTCTAAATAGAAATGGTAAAGTAAGACTTGTTTGGGACATAATGCTATACTAGGATTTATTCATTCATTCATTCATTTATTCGTTTATTTATTTATTTATTAGATAGGGTCCTATGCAGTCCAAGCTCCCTATGTAGCTGAGGATGACCTTGAACTTCTGACCCTCCTACCTCCACTTCTCAAGTGTTGGAATTACAAGCATGCACCTGGACCTGATTTGTGCTGTGCTGAAGATGAAAGAAACCTAGGGCCTCATGCATGATAGGCAAGCACTCCACCAACTGAGCTACATCCCTTGCCCAGAAACTTTTAATTATTCCAAGGAAGGAGGAGAAGAGAAGGAAAATCAGAAAGGCCTGTACAGATGGCACTGGTCTTTAAAAGACCTCAGGTCGAGTAAACGGAATGGAGGATCTCAACCAACAGTGTACAGAATCTCCAAGGAAACCTTAAAAGGTACAGATGTTCAAACCTACCCAGACCTACTTATCTGGGTACAGCCTAGGTCTTTAAAAGTTCTGAAGGTGTTTGATGTTCATCAGGGTTGATAATCGAAGTCTGATTTGTAGAGTTTATATACTCTACTATAAATTACATTTTGTATTATACATGTGTCCACTTTCTATTCAGTTTTATATATAAATCCATGCTGGTACATTTGATTTAAAAGGTTTTTTAAGGAACAATTTTTCACAGTGGGTTTTTTTGCAGGGAATAGCTCTGGACCTCAACTCCTAGTTAAGATATAACTTGACTGTCACATGCCCATGTCAAGGAAGAACCACTGGCATAATTACCATTTTCCCTGAGAACTGAAGAGTGTTTGTTAAATGAGGAATCTTTCAAATTGAAAATAAATGTTTCAGGGGCTGGGGAAGTAGCTCAGCAGGTAAAGGCTTGCTGTGCAGGCATGAGGACCTGAGTTTGGGTCCCCAGCACACACCTAAAAAGCAGGCATGGCTACAAGTATTTACAACCCCAGAGCTGCAGCTGAAACAAGTTTATGTGAGCTCATTGGCCAGCCAGTCTAGCCAGTAAGTTCCAGTGAGAGACCATATCTGACTATTTAAGGTGAAAAGTATTTACATCACCCAACATCAGCAACATCAGCCCTCCATAGGCACGTGGCACACACACACACACACACACACACACACACACACACACACACACACAGAGAGAGAGAGAGAGAGAGAGAGAGAGAGAGAGAGAGAGAATGAATTCATAGTCATTAATTAAAGGCATTGGGGCAAGTATAAAAGAATTTAGAGTTTAGAGATGTTAAGAAAATAAGATGGTGCATATGCTGCTCTGGCCGGCAGTCCCATTCAAGTTAGGACTGTGCTCTGTACACAAGATGTTGAAGATAAAACTAAGCAGAAGTATTTCTCTCAAAAGCTGTTCTTTTTTTGCTCCATGAGTCAGATATCTCTGTGACAAAGCATCAGAAGGCAGCTATGGACAATAACAGGTCCCCGGCCCTGGCCCTGGCTGCTTTCCTCTGATTGATTAGGGGTCTTCACCAGAGCCAGGTGTCAGCCTTTTGATCAGGCACCGGCATTTTTGATCAAGTGTTCTGTGAATCACACTTGGATCAAGACGGACATTAGCATAGAACTATAAGAAAAACTGATACCAGGGGATAGCCAGCTGCTTGCAGAGTCCAAGGTCTTTGCCAAGCCTGACAGTCTGAGTTGCAGCCAAGCCCCACGTGCTGTGGAAGAGGAGAACTCCTTCAAGCTGTCCTCTGACTCTACAAGTGCACTGTGACATACACATGCATGTGTGTGCACACAAATGCAATTTCAAAGATTAAAGGAAGAAATAGATATGCCTATAGGCATGAAGAGCAGACTACAGAATTCTCTGATTTCAGGCATCAGTGAGCTTCAGAAATCTGTTCAGTGGTCATAAATTAGCTTTCAAAGTTGTGCAGAAAAAAAAAACAAAAGCAAAAACAAACCAACCCTAAAGAGTAATCAGATTATAAGGGACAATTTTGTAAGAGTTACAGATATGGTACATGCCTTTAATTCCAGCACTCAGGGAAGCTGAAGCAGGAAGGCTGCAAGTTCAAGGCCAGACTGGGTTATCCAGAAAGGTCCCATCTCAAAAAAACTGAAAATCAAGGATCATCCCTGCTTGAAAAAGAAGTAGTGACTATCCTCTTACAATTAGCACTTGTCAAGAAGCAGAAGTGCCGCCGATGGGAAAATGCTGTTTCCTCTCATGACAAGTCTCAGTCTGTCCCCAGACTGAGACCAAAATCTTAATAAAGGAAAGGTATTGGTGTAGGAGATGAGGCTTTTCATTTGGAGAATTTCTGTTTTGTTTGTTTTTTATTTATGCATGTTTTAAGTATAGCTTTGCTTAGGTTTTGATTTTGAAGATAATTCTAATATTGTTATAATTTCCACCACTGCCTTAGAAATAAGCATAAAGCATTAATTTATATTATTCCCCTGTTAAACCATAGCGGTCTAGGAAGGAAGGCAACTTTGATACTAAGCCTCTCCCTGACACTGTAGAAGCCATCGCCATGCACTCCCCAGCATCCTATTCGTCTCTTAGCACACCCTCCTCATCCCTGCCATGCCCCTTCAGCCGTCAGCTGCATGAGGACAGGACCGTCCTTCCCTTCATCACTGAACACTCAGCCTTTCACCCTATTCCATACACATGTGACACTCAAAAATATGAAAATTATTTTCGTGGAATTCTTAATGTCAGAAAGAGATGAAGAGAAGGCACCTAGGCTGGGTTAAGAGAACTAAACTTTAGTTAATTCCATATCTAGAAATGGAAATTTCAGTTACTGGTAGGTAAAAATGAGATCATGTATAAGATGCTTACCAGAAAATACATATTTTGTACTATCGTTTTGAAAACCTGAATGTGTTTGAATTGGAAATAAGAAATCTTATTGCATAAGCATAATTTTTAAAGGTAACTTTAGGTTATTCTAGTGTTTAATTCAATAATGGCAGGACTTCTCCATGTTGTCTGTAGTAGAAAACTAGATGTTTAAATACACCTTGATGGGAGAGCTTAGCTTGAAGGCGATGTAGGGGAAGATGGTTGTAATCAACTCTCAGCAATATAAATGGCCCTTAGTAAAAACAGATAATTCTGATTTTCTTTCTGTAAATGTACCTACTCTGTCCCTTGCTGTGATAAATACTGATTTTATAATTTGTGCAAATTTGTTTTAGAAATTTGAAACTCACCCTAATGTAGAAGGAAAAACAAGACCTTAAATAGAATTTCCACATGAAGTCTTTTTAATATAAAAACATTTCCATTAGTCAGTTTTCTATGATTAGAGTGTAAAAAGTGTTAGAAAAAGACGCACTTGATTTTAGTGAATGATTAGCCCACTAAGTCTATTCTTTGAGAAACTTCTTAATCATTGAGCCTCATCATCTGTTAGAAGTGGTCATTTAGATCCTGACCTGTTGGGGGAGTCAGTCAGCTTCCCTGTCAAATTACAGCTTGGGTTGAATATGCCACTACCACTTGCGAGCTTGTCACAGGGACACCATGTGCTAGGACAGACAGTATACCTGCCACATCTACCCTAATTCCCTTATTCCAGACCTAAAAGGATTTATCTGGAGAATTTTGTGCAGTTAGGACAAGGGATTACTGCAGTTCCATTTATGATGTCTGTTGCAGCAAGTGTGTTTTATGATTTGGGAAGAATGGACTTGTGGAACTGTCAGCATTGAGTCTAACTGAGATAACCATGCTGTCTTTCAGAGGATCATAAAACAGGAGTTGGAGCTGTCATTTGGGCAGAAGGGAAATCCGTAAGTATGAAAAAATATTTAGACAGTTAACCTGGATTGCAATTAGTCAGTTCTTAAGGTGCTGCATTTTGATGTTTGAGACAGAGCCCCATTTTATTTCCCACACTGACCTCAAATTCCTGAGCTCAATCTATTATTCCCTTCATAATTTGAGTGATAACAAGTACAGCTCATGCTGTTTAACCTGCCGAGGTATTTGATTAATATCAATGTTTTTGTGTTAATACATTTTATTAAGTTGTATAAATGTCTGCCCTTCCCTCACCAGTTTTCAAGGTCCATCAATTTAGCAAACATCATTTATTGAACACTTTCTGTGAGTTAGTTGGATACTGCAGCAATCAGCCCTAGGCAATTTAAAAATTTTTAATTGCTGTTTTTTTTTTTTTTTTTAAAGAGAGGAAGGGATTTATTTCTGCTTAACTTTCAGTCACATTCTGTCATTTAGGGAAGTCAGGGAAGAACTCCAGGTGGGACTTAAGTAGATACACAGAGGAATGGCACGGACTCCTAGCTGTGTCTCATGCTCATCTCGCTTTTTTACATCACCTGCCTAAGGATGCACTGTCCACAGTGGGCTGTAGCAGTCAAGCAACTGTCCCACAGACAGCCGCACAGAGTCAATTCTTCACTGAGGCTCCCATTCTAGGTGACTCTATAGACACTAACCAGTACACCAGGCTCTCTTTAATAACCCTGAACTCTTTACCAGCCTCCCATGCCTAGATAACCAAATGTGCACATGCACAATGGGGTGCTGTTCATCTATGGAAAGAATGAATCCTGTCATCTGCAGCAGTATGAATGGACCTAGAGATTGTTACGTTATGTGAAATAAGGCATGTACAGAAAGAAAGCTTGATCTCATTTGTGTGTGCAATATAAATGGCTAGTAGAAATTGAGGTCCAGTGGTGGTTATCAGAGAGTGGGAAGAGAATTGGGAGGGTGGGGTGTGCTGGGTAGATTTTGAGGACTAAAATATTAGATAAGAGTAAGGAGTGCCAAGTTCTAATGTGCTGTTACAGGTTGAGTTTACTGGATGATAATGTACTGTATATTTCAAGAAAAGGGGGGCTTGAATATTGTCATCATAAGCAGTAGGTAATGAATAGATAGGTTTAATCTGACTTAAGCGTCACATGTACCACATAGATAGTTGTGATGTTTTCATGAATCAGTTAAAAATAAGCAAAACATAATATATGTATTTAGTCAAAAATATCAAAACATTTCAACACACAAACAGCATAAGATGATTAGTGAAATAGTCTACATTTTTATACTAATCCTCAAACTTGTGAGTATATTTTGTATTTGCAACATCTAGTTTTAGAGTAACCATGTGTGTCTGGTGGCTATTGTATAGGACAGTACAGTCCAAGAATATTCTGAATGAGAAAAGAAAATGATTTGCATTATGAAAAGAAGTTGGACAATGGGGAAATAGAGATTAAGTAAACAGAAAGAGATGACGAGAACCCCAGGTTACGGGTTAAGAAGGACCAGAATTAAGAAGCATTTCATAACTGCTACCTTACTGGTAACTCCTACTAGAACAGAATCTCTGCCAAAAGTTCTCATAGCATTTGGTATGATTCCTACATGACACACATCCTCAATTAAAGTTACGGCCAGTCCCCAGCCTGCTCCAGGTAAGGCTCATGCAGGCAGCTATTTGAGTTGCAACTGTGTTATAAGCACCACACCTCTGGCCTGTGACGGAAACTCTGGTTGATGTTTAAGTGGATGCTCAGCAATCCACTCAGCGTAACATCTGGATCTGCACTGCCTAGTGGAGTTATATCCATGTACCTCTAGTATAGAAAGATGTATGTGAGGTTCAGTTCAGCTGTGCAACTAACTCTGTGACCTTGAACAGTTAATCTTTCTTGACCACAGTTTTCTTATGAGTGAAATAGGGACAGTAGTATTACTCTCTAGATAGTTTTAAAATTAAACAATCGAGGCAGTGCTGGGAATATTGTTCAGTTGTAGAATGCTGACTGCATTTTTGAGGCTCTGATTTTGATCTCCAGTGAGTACTTACATATATACGTATGCACATACAAAAGTTAAAAAAGGAAGTGATATTGGCATTTGGCAAATAGTCAAGATGCACTTATTGATGAAATATTTGATAACTTTTGTTGGCTCAGATAATAATTTTTATAAACTTTACAGTATCGTGTCTTGTTGCTACCACTTGCATACTTAGATCTGGGTAGCATATTCTAAATTATTTAGACACTGTCAGTGAGCAGTTGTCATCCCAATAGGCCATAAAGCATTGATATTAACACTACTATACCCTTGATCAAGAGAAATAAGAAAGAGGTGAGTTCTGTGATCATAAATACATGAGACAAATATTCAGAAGCAAGGAAGGTTAAAGAAAAGTAGGTTTTTTTCCAACTAAATCACAATAGCACTTTTTAGCCCAACAACAGAAATTGTTCAAAATATTTTTCTCTTTTTAAACTTATAGTACAATAAGAGTGTAAGAAGTTCTCAGTTACTTATATCTGTGTGCACAGCCATCTAATGTGTGTTGGAGGGTGAGAAGCAGCGTAAAACATGGCTTCAACCCCTAAAATTTATGATTTGCTTGTAGAGAACTGTCTGGGTCAAGTAAAATGATTTCCTAGTTGAAGACAATGGTATTAATCCCTAACATTGAAGACAACCTCTGAGGAAGGTGGATATAAGATGATCTGACACTATTTCTATTTCAATTTTTGAGTTTCGTTTACTTGTAGTAGGGGATATGTATGCGTCAAGACACAACCATTTTCTCCTTTCACTGTTGATTCCAGGGATCAAATTCAGCTCACCAGGGGGTGGCACATGCCTTTATCAACTCAATCATTTTTCCAGCTCAGATCTTGTATTTCCTGGTGGCCCCATTTGTTATAGAAATGGAGTGAACCTTCTTTACATGAAGTGTGAGGGCAAAGTGCTTTTCTGAATGCTCAGACTCATATAATGCTTCTGCTGACCCTTGCAGAGAAGCTGCGATGGAACTGGAGCTATGTACTTCATAGGGTGTGGCTACAATGCCTTCCCCGTTGGCTCTGAGTATGCTGACTTCCCCCACATGGATGACAAGCATAAGGACAGAGAAATACGGAAATTCAGATACATCATACATGCTGAGCAGAATGCTTTGACATTTAGGTATGAGATATGTTTAGCCTTCTTTCCTTTAAAATATAGCAGAGGTTGGTCAAAACTAGTTTTCTTTTGTTGTCATCTATTTTTTTAAAAAAAAAAACTCTTAAGAGATATTTTCAAAAATAGAATTTTGATAAAACTTGGTCCTGCTCCTGGACTGGAGCAGATCTATGGTCCATTTCTTCAGAAATTCTTTCTTCTTACTTTCTCTAGCAAGAAACTGTTGGAAATTTGATATATACCCAGCTCTTTCTTTTTGGATGTTAGTATCCCCTTTGTTTTTTAAATTTAAAGCACATGTTATATTTATGAAATACTGTCTTTATTAGGGTTACTATTGCTGTGATGAAACATCTGACCAAAATCAAGTTAGAAAGAAAAAGGTTTATTTGGCTTATACTTCTATATCATAATCTATCATTGAAGGAAGTCAGAACAGGAACTTAAATATAGCAGGAACCTGAAGGCAGGAGCTGATATGGAGACCATGGAGGGGTACTGCTTACAGGCTTGTTCCACATGGCTTGCTCAGTCTGTTTTCTTATAGAACCCAGATCCATCAGCCCAGGAATGGCCCCACCCACATGGGCTGGGCCCTCCTCCACCAATTATTAATTAAAAAAATGCCCTACAGGTTTATCTACAGCCTGAACTTAGAGAGGCATGTTTCTCAATTGAGGTTCCTGCTCTCCAGTGACTCTAGCTTCTGTCAAGTTGACATAAAACAAGCCAGCACTCATACAGCCTTAATTATGAACTGAAGTGTTTTAAAGAGCCTCTGTGTGAGAGGACTAGGGCAGGATGTCTTCTTGAGGCAGTGTCATCTATATATGACAGGGACACTGTACCCGGGAAATCCCAACGATATTGTTGCCTAAAGGAGACCTAACCAATTATACTACCACCGGACATGTCAGTGTGGATAGGGAAATTCTCACCTGGCTGCATGCTCCACAGGCAAGTGATGCTTGTGGAGGATACTTGAGGCTCCTCCCTGGAGAAGACTCATTCCCCTTTCTCCACAAGTATCACTTGCCTGTTTCTCTTCTAGAGCATGCAGCCAAGTGAGAATTTCCCTATCCACACTGAAATGTCCGGTGGTAGTATAACTGGTTAGGTCTCCTTTAGGCAGCAATATCGTTGGGATTTCCCAGGTGCAGTTTACCTCTCATATATAGATGACACTGCCTCAAGAAGACATCCTGCCCTGGTCCTCTCACACAGAGGCTCTTTAAAACACTTCAGTTCATCATAAAAACTGTATGAGTGCTGGCTTGTTTTACATCAGCTTCTGCTGTCCTCGGCCAGATGAGCAGGAACGAAGTTCAGCAAGGTAGACCAGAAGGTGCATGATTGAAGTAGCTGCCTGAGGAGGGTCAGCACACAGGACCTGGAACTACAGTCCTGCAGCCACACGAAACCCTCTCTAGTCTAAGATGCTGTGCCGTGCAAGAGAATATCTCTGCTCTTCTATCATCTCTACAGGTTTACTTGCTTACTCTGTACAGAGGTTTGATCCATCATAGCCAAAATATTCTTTAAAAGTTATTGTTGGGAAGGTTAAGAGAACTATAGCTCACAACTCAACATTAGTACCTATTCTTAAGGAAGCATCTATCCGTGTATATCCAGATAGAGCTCCGTCTTTGAGCTGCTGTGGTGGCTTAAGAGCTAATGAGACAGTTACTCAGCTCTTGGGGACCTGAACCCCACCCAGTCTCCAGTATCATGAAGTGCATATCAGAAAGGACCTCCTCCCCCGCCCTGTGCGTACATTTATTCCTCCTCCTCCATCCTCTGTTCTCACTTCCTTTTTAATGTGATGTCAAACATACCACTGTCTTACCTTGCAATCAATGAATTTCAGTTATAATGATTGTCAGATTTTTGCATATTTTGAACATATGCCAATTTAACAAGAGTATGAGCATATTTCTAAAAACTTACTTTCTCTTTTATAACAGCTTTTGTAATATTTTATATTTTTTTTAGGTGTCAAGATATAAAGCCAGAAGAACGCAGCATGATTTTTGTGACAAAATGCCCTTGTGATGAATGTGTGCCTTTAATTAAAGGTGCAGGCATAAAGCAGATCTATGCTGGGGATGTAGATGTTGGGAAAAAGAAAGCAGACATCTCTTACATGAAGTTTGGGGAGCTTGAGGGTGTTCGCAAATTTACAGTAAGTGCATGTACTTTTCCCAGAGTATACTTACTTTCTATTTGGTAACCTGCTGGGCATTGTGAATTAGGGTTTTTTTTGTTTGTTTGTTTGTTTGGGTTTTTTTTTTTTGTTTTTTTTTTTTTTGAGGGCTATGAGTGAGTTATCAACACTGAGTTTATTTTTATGTGTATAAGTTTACCAAACTACAAATGATCAGCCAAGGATCCCTGCCCTGCAGAGTTGGACATTGGCCTTCAAAGTCCTTGTTCCATCTGCTGGCTCACCATCTCTCTGGGCTTAGACAGTGGTGTGGCTAATTTAAGTAATCACAGTGCACAAACACACAGTACACACATTCTCTTGAGAGAGATCGCAGAAAAACTCAGAATTTTTAACAGACTTCTTTCTACTTAAGCTTTAAAAAAGTGTTTTACTTTGGAATACTCTCCAGCATACAGAAAAGTTGTAGAAATTCTGAAAAAAAAATTTCCCAGAGATTGTTGACATATCAGATTACCCTGTTTCCACAATGTGCTGAGCACGATAGAGCCACAGAATGAAGAAATACAGTGAGACCTGGCTGCAGTGCACTGTCCAGGAGCACATAGTCAGGCCCCTTTGTGCCATCCAGGGGCCTGATTCCAGCACCTAGTGCCCATCAATAGTCTGGAGTTTACAGTGTGGGGAAAGTTTATAAAGAACTGTTTTAAAGTTTCAGCCTTATGTTCCTCAGATACAATTTGAGCACAGGGAGTCAAAGCATATATATACTGTATATACATGTATGTGTTATTGGCAACAATATGTGCTTACTATAGAAAACTAGGAACACTTCAAAATTTGTATTATTCTGTAACGTATAAATAACACTGTCAACATGTTAATGCATTTTCTGTGTTGTTAAAAATTCCTAAAAATTATATTTAATAATCCAACATATTTCCATCTGAACACCTAGCTTATATAATTATTTCTTTTGTTGGATAACTACATTTTCTTTATTTTTATAGTTATAAAAAGCCTTTCTGTAAATATTTTGAAATTTTAAAGTTACTGATTTATACTGTTTTGCTCAAATTAATAGATTTTGATGGTTTGGTGTATTTCAAAACATGCCCTATTTTGAAAATTTTTATATAACTTCCCACACACCTTTTAAATATCCCTTCCTTCATCCATTGCTCCCCCCTCATGTGTGTGTGTGTGTGTGTGTGTGTGTGTGTGTTATACACATGCATATATGTGTCAGCTCACCAATGGATGCTCATATAGAGGTCAGAGGTTGGTGTCAACTTTCTCTATTACTCTCCATCTTGATTTTTTTTTTAATTTTTACTTTCTGTGAATCAGTATTTTGCCTGCATGTATAACTGTGCAAGGGT
Organism: Sigmodon hispidus; assembly: GCA_004025045.1. NCBI lineage: Eukaryota > Metazoa > Chordata > Mammalia > Rodentia > Cricetidae > Sigmodon > Sigmodon hispidus. The sequence goes on from PVIH01010273.1 coordinate 39,334, forward strand.
GTCAGAGCTTGGAATTACAGACAGTTGTGAGCTGCCATGTGGATTCTGGGAATCGAACTCAGGTCCTCCAGAAGAACAGTCAGTGCTCTCAACCACTGAGCCATCTCTCCAGCCCCCTTCATCTTGATTTTTAAGACAGGCTGTTTTAGTGAATCTGGAGCTGACAGTTTCACCTAGCCAGGCTTGGTAGAGAGCACCCAGCTCCAGGGTTACAGGCCCTGACCACTGCCCTCCTGCATTGATGTGGGTGCAGGGATCAGAAGCAGGTCCTCATGCTTATGTAAGCAGTGTTTTACTCACCAAACCATCTCCTCACCCTCTTCTCTCTCTCTCTATCTCTCTCTCTCTCTCTCTCTCTCTCTCTCTCTCTCTCTCTCTCTCTCTCTCTCTCTTTCTCTTGGCAAGCCTGAGCCGCCATCCTCTTTTCAGAAGTGGCCAAAGTCTGACTCACAGTTTTATCTTTAGTGCTCAGACCTTCTTTGGCTGGTATAAAAATCAGTAGGAGGGCTGGAGAGATTACTTGGTGAGGAAGAGTGTTTGCTGTGCAAACATGAGGACCCGAATTTTGATTTCTGGAGTTAACATAAAAGTCAGACATGACCATATGTGCCTATAACTGCAGAGCTGGGTAAAAGAAGACACAGACAGGTTGCATTGCTGGCTACCAGCTTGGCTGAAGAAAACAGAATTACGGTTTCAGTGAGAGACTCTCAAGGGAATGAGGCGAAGCGCAGTAGAAGATGATGCTTGACATCTCCTCTGGCCAAACATGGGCACACACACATACACCTCTTAATAACACACACACACACACACACACACACACACACACACACACAAACCCCACTAACAAAACAAACAACATAGACATCTTCACTCTAAGAAAAAATTCTGCAGCAACCATGGCACCTTCATGGAGTTTAGTACTAAAGCCAAGATAGCCACTGTGGGCCTGGGCACCTAGAAGTCTTCCCAGACAGGTCAAGAAAGCCATGAAGGTGGCCATTAATGCAGGGTATTTCCACATTGAGTGCATATGCTTATTATACCAAGAATGAAGAGGAAGAGGCCATCCAAGTTAAGATCAAAGAGAAGGTTGTGAGGTGAGGGGACTTCTTCAGCCTCAGCAATTGTGGTCCACCTACTTTGAGAGAAAACAGCCTTTCAGAAGATCCTCCAGATCTGAAACTGGATTATTGGATTTCTGTCTTACTCAGTAGCCACAGGCCCAGAAAGGAGTTGTTCCCCCACCCCCAAAATGTTAAAGCCCATCTTCTCACAAGTAAAATAACCTTCTTGGATACATGGGATGGAAGAACTGGAGAATGAAGAGTTAGTGAAAGCCCTGGGTGTCTGCAACTTCAACTTCTCCCCGATTGAAAGGCTCCTGAACAAGCCTGGATGGGAACATAAGCCAGTGACTAACCAGCTGTCACACTGGACAGGCTGATCTAGTACTGCTACTTCAAGGGCATCAGCATCATAGCCTATATATAGCCCCTGGGCTCTCCAGACAGGCTTCAGGCCAAGCCAGAGAACTGTTAAGTACTAGAGGACCCCAAGAGCAAAAAGAGTACTACAAAGCTCTAGAAAACATAAGCACAGGTTCTGATTCGGTTCCTTATCCAGAGGAATGTGGTAGTGATCCCCAAGTCTGTGTCACCAGCACACATACATGAAAACTTTGACTTCTAGGTGAGTAAAGAGGAGATGACCACCATCCTCAGCTTCAGCAGAAACTGGAGAGCCTGCCTGCTGCCTAAGACAGTGAATTCTTATGTGTTGTTTTTAAATTCTGAACCATGGGAAGACTGTTGCAGGGAAATATGACTCAGAGACATTCTTGCACTAATATGATCTGACCAAATGTGTGTCAAACACCAGGAACTCTGCTAACACTGGGATTGTAAAGATAAATTAATAAAAAGAACAGTAGTAACATACATAAGAAACAGCAGCTCATAGGTCCTGGAGATAGACAAGCTGTGTTGCTGCTCATCATGAGCATGCAGATTCTAATTCTGTCCCTGTGGCCTGGGGCAAGTTACTACACTTCTCTAGTCTTTTGTTTATCACCTACAAAATGAGTGTAAAGGATTGTTAGAGTCCCTTTCCTTTCTGAAAATTTTGATTCTGATTCAGATGATCTAATTGATCTGATTGAAGGTCAATTCAAGGTCAACGCCTTATTAGGCATGTAGACAGACACAATAACTCCATTTCTTATACTTTGAAAAGCAATTTTGGTAATGGAAAACAAGGTACAGATACACTGTTTATTAACTCATTTTAAACATAAATAAAATATTTGTGCCTTCTACAGTGGCAGTTGAATCCGTCTGAAGCTTACAGTCTTGATCCAGATGAACCTGAAAGGAGAGAAAGTAAGTATTTCTAAGTGTTCTGTTGAGGCTGTGGTACTGAGGAGAGAGATAGTGAGTTTCTGAGATCAGGTGATAGACCTGAGTATGGGTAGATTCAGAATACTCTTTTCTAAAGATTAGGTTCATTTGTTTTGTTTGTAAATGTGTGTGCTGTATGTGAGGAGCTGTGCCAAGTGCTGCTTGCTAACTATTTCAGTAATATAAATGACTGTATACAAATTGTGTAAATTGCATTTGTTTGAAACAATGAGCAACAATACTTCTTCACCAGTACAATAGCTTCCAGGCAGTGAGAGGGAAACTATGAATACTTAGTGCAGATGCCTGAGAGCTAATGATAAGGGCTATCTGTGTTCTTCTAGAATAAAGCCACAGTGGCCTAGGATGCTCAGAGAATAGAAAGATTCTGTTATTTCAATAACTCAGTTTAGCAAAAATTACAAGTGAGTCACTAGTCTTCACATTTGTTATTTACATATATAAGTAATATATGTAAGAAAAAACATTGAATGTAATATATCTTTGATAGTTCTTAGAAATCTGTAAAGTGCATGCTTTTGAACATGATGCTTTGCAGTTTAATTTTAAAATAGCTTGGTTGTGACTGTCTAGGTTCTAAGTAAATGGAGACTCCTGTATATTTTCTTAAGAACAGCAGTGATTTGATTATCTTGAAAAATCCAGAAGTACAAAGGTCTCTATGAAAACATAAATGTTTTATTTATTACTTACAATCTGGAAAAAATGCATAACTACTACATTTTATTTTTAAGATTAAGAAATAAAATAAAAGATGTGCTACTGATCAAAGATGTATAAGGGCCAGTGAAAATGTTGCTGTAGTTAGGGAAAGAATGTAGAGTACCAACGGTAGAAAGACACATTTCTTTGTGTTGGAATTAAGAGCATCTGTCCATCAAAAGATCCCACTAAGAAGGTGCACAGGCAAGCCATGGAACAGAAGACATATGCCAGTTAAAATCAGCTAAGGGCCTGTGTCCGGGATTTTCCACGCCATCATCTCAGGAGGAGGAAGATGTGGCTCGGGTGACAGCGTGAGAGGACAAGGAAGGCTGCTGACTGACAGGCAGTGTTCCTAACCACCCAGGCAATTGTTTGCTTCTTGTGACAGTTCATTAAGCTCAGCTTACATTTTGATGCATTTTTAAACAAGAATTTTATACCAATAAATAATATTCTCATCTCCTTTTCAATTATGGAACAGCTTCATAGTGTATAATTTATGAATCCACCCTTTTAAAGAACCTGGCCTTTGTACATTCAGAGCTGTTTGTCCATCACTGCAGTGTAACTTCAGAGTGTTTTATTACTATGCAAAGAAACATGATACCCATTGTAGTTGACCTGTCCTTCCCACCACAGCCTAGTCAATGTTGGTAGCTTTATGGATTTGTCTCCTCTGGCCATTTCATATACATGGACTAATTCAGTATGTGGTTCCCTTTTAAACTTCAAATCTGTTAAGAAACAGACAAGAGAATCAGAGAAATAAAAGCCAAAGTTCAGCTCTATTGCCACACAGAAGCTTGACTCCCGGCCATATCCATTTGTTTAGCTGTGACATGGGTGGGAGACATACTGCCTCATGCAATCTCAGTGACTGGCAGGAGCACACACAAAAGGGAGGTGGGACTGAATGACTGTTCCAAGTATCCTATGCTGTAGAAGCAGCCCAAGAAAAGCACTTTTAAAAAATAGATACTAGACTTTCAAGACAGTAAAGGAAATGTTCACGGACATAGTCACCTCAAAAAATAAAGGTAAGAGGAACATGTTGCTAGAATCTGAGTAGCAAAGTGAGCAAACACTAAAGTCAGAGGTGATCCAGGAGAGCTGTGGAAACTACCACACAATTCAGTGGGGATCTGCTGAAATTTGGGGAATTGAGCATGAGGGTGTTTTCAGGTGCTTCGGGGTCCTCCAACAGAAGCAAAGGCAGTCTTCTCTAAGAGGAAGCAGCAGAAGCATAGATTCACAGGGGATAAGAGTTGATGTCATAACTGACAAGCCAGCAGATGTGAAGTAGAGTGCACTCCATGCAAGGAGTAAACAGCAGCAACCAGCTCCACAATTAGACCTGGGCACTTGTGCCAGACCTACCAGACAGGGCAACCTGTAAGTGGAAAAAACCCATGAGCAGATTCAGGCATTTTCAGAGAGCCAAGGGTGCCAGGGTTGAATGGTCAAGAGACTGGTGTTCAGAGTTTTGGTGTGTGGTGGACAGGGTTGGGACTTTATGCCACATTTACAGATTAGAGATTATCTGTAAAAGCCCATATGATATATCCATGGTCCAGCAAGTCAGCTTGTAGGTATAAGTCCTAAAGGGACTTGTGTCCTGTGTAGGTGGCAAATACTTCAATGTAATTATTCTTTAGAATAATTGTTCAATGTAATGTTCTTCAGAACAGGTACTGGAAATGACATGGAAGTTTCTCTTAAGAGGTTAGATTTTTAAAAAGAAATATGTAGTATATTCACACAGTAAGGGCATACTATGAAGTGAAATAAATGATCTGTGGCTACATACTTCAATATGAATGAATCAGAGATGGTGTTGAATGAAGACAGTGAACTGCTGATGACAAACTAGAATATTCAAGAGGAAATCAAGCAGTGCATTGTTCACCTATATAATAAAAGTATTTAAGGACCAGTGAAATAATAAACAGGATGAGTACACATAGTTGGGGCATGAGATGGGGCAGCATGTGGGAATCAGTGATGAGATAGTCTTGGATAGTATGTTCTTTTGTCCCCATACAAGAGTTGCTGCAGATTTTGGCAAGACAATTCTTTGAATATTTATTATCTGGCTAAATTGTAAATGTATTTTTAGTGTTTCAAATATAGCACAAAACGTCCAGAACAGGCTTCTAGCTCCCCTTGGGAAGACAATTGTGGCAGTTTTATTAGGAAGCTGGAAGTAGAGGGTGGGGCACTTGCAAGTGGTGGGTGTGTTTGCTGGTAGATTCATGATGTGTGATTATGCCAAACTCATTGGATTTTACACTCAGTATCTTTTAAGCACATATATGCTATAGTGCCAGTAAATCTGTTGGAAACCAAAAGCCAGGAAGAGCTTGAAGCCAGTTCTTCTCCTGGCATGCCCCTTCTGAAGGCCAGCTTCCTGTGGAGGCTGTGGATGTGAGTCTATGTCTCTTCCTGCACACTACGCAGCCCAAGAAAGTCAGAGTTATTTGCTATGCATTGCTGAGTGGATCTAGTTTTTCAAAGGTTACCAGATATTGCATTATCTGTGAGTTGTCTAGAATCAGTATAAGCTGAATGCATTTTAGAGCATGGGATGTTGAGTTGAGATGGGTGAGAAGTTGAAAGTCAAGATAAAATATCTGTTCCTTTGCCATAAGCATGGTGTGTTCTCCCAGCCTCATGGCTAGAACAAGTCTCCGCAAGTTCTGTGTGTGCTTCCTGACATGAAGTTATTCTTGCATGCTAGACGGTGTATTGAAGCGCAGGTCTGCAAAGGAAGAACAGCGCAGCAGCAAGAGGCCACGTCTGGAAACCCGCTCTGCAGGCCGGGCTACACTGCAGTAACCTTCCTTACTGCACCACTCAAGTTCAGACTGTGGGTTTGTGAATGATTGCAAAGCTTTTATGGGGCTGCATTCTAGTTAGCCTATGAGTGATCTGACCAAGGACCTTTTTATTTTAGATGCGTTTCTAGCACACAATGTGTTCTTTCATTACATACATGGTGTAGCAGTAGTCTGAGACCAGTATAAAAGCAATAGGATCTATTGCTCTGTATCTAGACTCTGTGCAGCCAGTTTCGAAAGGGCTCACCCACAGGCAGGGATCTTTTGACAAATAATAATTCTTTGAATTACAAGGATAATAAGCAGTAAATTGCTCCATGGAATAAAATGACATGGTTATCTTTTAAGACTCTATGTATAGCTAACCAAGAGGCTGCTTTAAACTAAGTCCTACTAGCTAGAACTTGCTAAAACAGGATTGACTCAGTTGCTATGCCCATTCTCCATTTGAAATGTGCTTTATGAGTGGCCTGGGCATTTAGATCAGTGGAGCAGTGTTGTGAGAGCACAAGCAAGGTCCTGAGTTTTCTCTTCAGCACCACAAAACAAATAAAATGTCAACCACACCTAAATGTGTTGTTGTTATTGTTGTTGTAAGGTCTTGGTCTGTAGTCCAGTATCACCTCAAAAATTCACTATGTAGTCCAGACTGATCTCGAGCTCATGGCTGGTCTTCCAGCCTCATTCAGTCTCCTGAATGCTTAGTTAAATGCACTGCCATGCTCACCCTCTCCTAATATTTTTGCTCTGTAGATTCACAGTAGCTTGTTGGACCACAGTACAGTCATGTCACTGTTTTGGGTGGCAACTGTAAGAGGATAGACCTCTTGGGTAGTTCTGCTGCTCGAGGTCACTAATGATGAGCCTCAAATCTGATCATGGTTTGGGAATGGGAAGATAGCTCATTCAGTAAAATGCTTGCTTTTCAAGCATGAGGACCTGAGTTCATTCCCCCATAGAACAAAAACTAACTTAGGCATGGTAACGAACATTTGTAATCCCAGCATTGGAGAACATCTATTGGGCTTTCTGACTGATCAGCCTGGCCTGCTTGGTGAGTTCTGGACCAGTGAGTTCTGTCTTAGAAAGTCAGGTGGGTAGCACCTGAGAAACAACGGCTAGGTTTCTCCATGTGAGCTCTCACACAATCCCTTGTACATACACATAGACTTTGGTCATGATGTGAGTGGGGACAAACCATTTGCACATGGAACATTGAGACAAATTCTTCCTCTGTATACTACCTTCTACATAACTCCTTATTCATGTACCTAACAGCAGTGTCTTACAGCTTTGACATTGGAAGAAAAAGCCTTTTAACATTTGCAAACTGCAGAAATAGTCTTAGAAATAAACAGGCAGGCTGGGGAGATGGCTCAGAGGTTAACAGAACTTGTTTCTTTTGAAGAGGACCCAGGCTCAGTTCCTAGCACCCACATGGTTTCAGGAAACCCAGTGCCCTCTCTGATCTTCTTACATACACACATACAGGCAAAACACTCACATATAGAATAAAATGAATAAACCTAATCAAGATTTTAAGAGGTAAACAGTTTCATTCCATCCCTAGTTCTGCTTTATGGGTTTTCTTTATTTGCTGAGATACTTTAGAAAATGAGTCCACAGATTAAAGTACCTTGGGTGAGGGGGTGCCACTGGCCCTTGGATGGGAGGGTGCCTCGTTGCTGTGTAGAAGACATTGGTTTTTACTTCTGTTCCTGTCACACTTAGGGTATCATGGATCCTCCCACTAGCCTTTCAGAGATAAACACAGGACAAACCATATCTCTTCTCATGTAGCAGCAGCCTGCACAGATATAGGACATGAAAAGAGACTGTGAGCAATGTTACAAGTAAGGAATGCTGATCTGAAGAGCACCAGTTAAGTCTTTAGTGTTATCAGTATAAAGCTGAGATTGCCCACTGTCAGGATTCTTGGTAGTTGTAGCCATAAATGTCCTAAGTTCTTGGATTATTATTTTACTAATATTGCATCTATGCCAAATAGTTTTTAAAGAAACTGGCAAGTATCTGCTCCATCTTCTTTTCTCTTCTGACCCCATCCCAAATGGATCACAAAGATCTCCAGCCTTTCTTCTCCAATATCAGTAGGCATTCCTGGGAACACACCAGCTGAATAGGCCAAGGAACAGGTAAGCCAACTGAAGACTTTAACTACTCCCTTCTCTCCTCCAAATACAATCCCCCAGACTCATCCCTAGCTGTGCATTAGAACACCTGTCTGCTGCAGCCTTCCCTCAACACACACACACACACACACACACACACACACACACACACACACACACACACACACACCTCTGTAGCCTCTCTTAACCTCTTTACCCGCCCCCCCACTCATTGCTTTATCCTGCCCTCAACCTCAGCAGGCTACCCTACTAACCCAAGGGCCTCTCCTGCTGGGGAAGCAGGTAGACTGACTAGATCTTCACTTCTCCTGCTCCTGCAGTCCCATTCTTCTCAGCCTCATCCTCGGCTCAGAAGCAGAACACCGTTATTCTCTCTTTCCTCTTTGAACCTCACTCCCAAGGGATTACAAACATCTCCAAGCTTCTTTCCCCCCAACTCATCCTAGTATCTCAACCTATAGTAGCAAGCATTTTCTCGGAACACACCACTGAGTTTGCCAGGGAAAGTTTTCTGGAAATGGGTCCAGGAAAATTTTCCTACTAGGCAACACAACAGTCATGCTCCTCTAAAGTCTCGAGAGGAAAAATAAAACAACTACCCAATAAAGACAAAACCTGATATCCCAGTCCCAGATGCCTACTTGTACTATAAAAAAAGAGTAACAGCCAGGACAATACATCTGTACTAGAGCCTAGTCGCTCTAAATATTCCAGAATAGCTGAAATACATGAAAAAGACCTTATAACACCCTGTATGGAAATGATGGAAGTCCTTAAGGAGGAAATGAATAAACCCCTTATAGAAATCCAGGAGAAACATGAACAGTGTAAGGAAATAAATAAAACTATTCAAGACCTGAAAATGGAAATATAATCAATAGAGAAAATACAAACTGAGGGAAATGTGAAAATGAAAAATTTATGAATTTGAATAGGAACTACAGATGTAAATATCACCAACTGAATACAAGAGATGTAAGGGAGAATTTGAGGTGTTGAATATATGATAGAAGAAATGGATACATTAGTCAAATAAATGTTAAATCTGAAAAAAAAAATCAACATATAACATTCCAAGAAATCTGCAACACTATGAAAAAAAATCTAAGAATAATGGGAATAGAGGAAGGAGAAATAAAGCCAGTTCAAAGGCCCAGAAAATATTTTCCAAAAAATCAGAGAAGAAAACTTTCTTCACCTAAGGGAGATACCTATAAAGGTACAAAAAGCCTATAGAACACCAGATTGATTGGACCAGAAAGAAAGTCCCCTTAGCACATAATAATCAAAATACTAAACACATAGGACAAAGGAATGTTAAAAGATGCAAAGGAAAAAGACCAAGTACCATATAAAGACAGATCTATTAGAATTACACTTGACTTGTCAGTGGAAACTGAAAACCAGAAGGGCCTGGACAGATGTGATGCCATCTCTAAGGGACTATTGATGCCAGCCTAGACAATTATACCCAGAAAAACTTTCAATAACCATAGTGATATTTCACAATACAATCAAATTTAAGCAATTTTTATCTACAAAGCCAATCCTACAGAAAGTGCTAGAAAGAAAACTACAATTCAAGAAGGTTAATTACAATCATGAAAATACAAAGATAAATAATCTAAAACCCAAAAAGTCAAAAGAAAGCACAGGCTCTCCCTTTCTTCCCCCTCTCTCACAAACACCAGCACCACCAACAAAATAAGAGGACTCAATAATCATTGATCATTGATATCTCAATATCAATGATTGATTGCAATCCCCCAATAAAAAGATGCAGATTAACAGAATGGATGGGAAAACAGGATCCATCCTTCTGCTGCACCCAAGAAACACAATTCAAAATCAAGGCTAGACATTACTTCAGGGTAAAGAGTTGGAAAAAGATATTTCAGGTAAATGGACCTAAGCTAGTGCAGCCATTGAATACTTCAAACCAAAACTAATCAAAAGAGATAGGGAAGGACATGAAATACTCATCAAAGGAAAAATCCACCAAAAAGACATTTAAATTCTTAACATCTATGTCCCCAAACACCAGAACACTCAAGTTTGTAAATGAAACACTACTATAATTTAAATCACATATTGATCCAAACACCCTGATAGTGGGAGACTTCAATATGTCATTCTCACCAATAGACTGATCATCCAGACAAAAACTAAACAGAAATACTGGAGCTAAAAGACTTTATAAACCAAATAGGCCTAACATATTTATAGCACATTTCACTCAAACACAAAAACTATATACCTTATTCTGTGCACCTCTTGGAGCTTTCTCCAAAATGGACCATATACTAACACAAAGCAAGTCTCAACAGATACAAGAAAATTTAAGTAATACCCTACATACTATCAGATTATTATAGATTAGAGCTGGATATCAACAACTAGAAACAATAGAAAGCTTACAAACTTATGGAAACTGAACAACACTCTACTAAATTAAAACTGGGTCAAGATAGAAATTAAGAAATTAAAGACTTCTAAGATTGAATGAAAATGAAAACACAACATACTCAAACTTATGAGAAACAATGAAAGGGTTCTAAAAGGCAAGTTTATCGCACTAAATGCCTACATTTTTAAAAATGGAGAAATTTCATACTAGCAACTTAACATCATACCTGAAGGCAAAAAGAAATCATACCCAAAGAGTAGGCAACACAGCTCAAGAGAAGCTAGCCAAGAAGAAGGACCATAAGAGGGATGCATGCATTACCCTGGGAAGGGGAAATAGATGAGATCTCCTGAGGAGGGCAATAGAAGGGAGGGATGGGGGAATGAGAACATAAAGGAACAGGATGGTCAAACTAGAACTGAGATGGAGTGGGAGAGTAATGAAAGAAATACCTTGATAGAGGGAGACATGGGGCTAGGGAGAAACCTAGTGCTAAGGAAGTGTTCAGGAATCCACAAGGATGATCTCAGTTTACACTATTAAGAACAATGGAGCGGAAGCCTGAGCTGGCCTGCCACAGTAATCAGATTGGTGAATATTCTAACCATCATCATAGAGCCTTCATCTAGTAACTGATGGAAGCAGATGCAGAGATCCACAGCCAAGCACCAGACTGACTTCCAGGAGTCCAATTGAAGAGAGGGAGAAGGTTTTATATGAGCAGAGATGGGTGGGATGGGGGGACAAGATCATGATGAGGAAATCTGCAGAGACAATCAAACCAAGCTAGTGGGAATTCACAAGCTTTAGACTGACAGCTGTGGAAGCTGCATGGGACCAGACTAGGCATACGGGAGACAGTTGTGTAGCTTGGTCTGTTTAAGGGGCTACTGGCAGTGGGATCAGGATCTATCCTTAGTGCATGAACTGGTTTTTTGGAGCCCATTACCTATGGTGAGACACTTTGCACAGCCTTGATGTAGTGGAGGGGTGGGGAGGCCTGGACCTGCCTCAACAGAATGTACCAGGATTTGCTGACTCCCCATGGAGTCTTACCTTTACAGAGGAGGGAGTGGGGGTTGAGGAGAGCTGGGGGGAGGGGTAGAGAGGGGATGAGAGGGGGATATGTGGTTGGTATATAAAATGAATTTTAAAATTCTTAAATAAAAAAAAGTAGGTGACAAGAAATAATCAAACTCAAGCTGAAATCAGTAAGAATAGAAACAGAACAATGCGAAGAAATGAAATAAAGCGGGTTTTTTGAGAAAATTAATGATTGATAATTGATAAATGCTTATCCAAGTTAATTAAAAAGCAGAGGAAGAATATTCAAATCATCAAAATTCAAAATGAAAAAAGAGGAATAACAACAGCCACTGAGGAAATTTAGGAATCATAAGGACATATTTTCAAAAGCTCATACTCCACCAAATTGGAAATTCTATAAGAAATGGGTAATTTCCTAAATAGGCACCACTTATGAAAGTTAAATCAAAAGTTAAAGTTAAAACCAGATAAGCAATTTAAACAGACCCATAAGCCCTATCAAACAGAAGCAGTCATTAAAACTCTCATAGCTTAAAATAAAATAAAAGCCTGGGGTTAGATGGCTTTAGTGCAGAATTCTATCAGAGTTTTAAAGAAGAGTTAATGTCAAATACTCCTCAAATTATTCCACAAAATGGAAACTGAAGAAACATTTTCTAAATCATTTTATGAGGTCACAGTTACCCCAATACCCTGATACCCAAACCACACAAAGACACAACAGAGAAAGAAGTACAGACCAATTTCCCTTATGAACATAGATGTAAAAATACTCAATAAAATAAATGCAAATGGAATCAAAGAGCACATCGAAAAGATTATCCACCATGATGAAATAAGCTTCATTCCAAAGATTTAGGAATGCTTTAATATATATAAATTGGCAAATATAATCTACCATAAATACAAACTGAAAGACAATCACATAATCATCTCATTACATAAAGAAATGGCCTTTGACAAAATCTGATACCATTTTATGATTAAAAAGTCCTGGAGAGATTAGGGATCCAAGAGACATATCTCAACATAAAACCAGATACACTAAACCTGACAGAGAAAGTGAGAAATAGCCTTGAACTGATGGGCACAGGAGAAGACTTTCTGAACAGAGCACCATTAGCACAGGACTTAAGATCAACAATTAATAGATGGGACCCCATAAAACTGAAAAGCTTCTGTTGTCCCGACCCGAGGGGCGTCAACACGGGAGACCACCTAGGAGAGAGAATGAAGGGAAGGGAGACGCAAAGGAAGGCAGCAGGTCAAACGGGATTCTGATCGAGCTGCGATTTATTGCGATTCTAAACATGCTTATACAGTAGAATATGGGGAGGAGACAATCTTCAAACACCTGTAGGAAGCTGGCCAGGGGAACAAGATATTGGCAGGGTAAAAAGGTGACTGGTCTTGCTTCAGGGGAGAGTTGCTAGGTAACCTAACCATAGAATATTCTTGTATTCTTTAAGGGAGGACTGCTACGTAACCTAGCCACAGAATGTTCCTGTTATTCTATTCTTTAGAGTTACTTCTCTGTTACTGTGAAGCAAACCAGAACATCTCTTTTACTTTGGGAAAAACATCTATTCTACCTGGGAGAACATCTATTTTACTTGGGAGAATGTCTATTCTTCTTGGGAGAACATTGTGCTGGCTCGGTGGTTGGTTTCTCAGTCAGTTCCCACGGGAGCCTTTAGCTAGAGGCCTAGAGGCTCAAGCCAGGGTCTTGGTCCCTGACAAATTGGGTTAAGTTTTCCGTGCTCTAGTTTCTTGAATTCTCTATATATTTTAGAGATCAATAATCCATTGCTTGTAGGGTTGGTAAAAATCTTTTCCCATTCTGTATGCTGTCGTTTTGTCTTATTGACTGTGTCCTTGGCCTTAAAGAAGCTTCTCAGTTTCAGGAGGTCCCACATATTGATTGTTATTCTTAGTGTCTGTGATGACAGCCTATGCTGGAGAGGTTGTGGAGCAAGTTGGGAGTGTAAACTTGTTCAGCCACTCTGGAATGCAGTATGGATGTATCTCAGAAAACTGGGAATCAATCTCCACAAGGATCCAGCAATACCACTTCTGAGCATATACCCTAAAGACACACATCTGCACCCCAAAAGCATTAGCTCAGCTATGTTCATAGCAGCATTATTCATAATAGCAAGAACCTGGAAACAACCTGATGCCTCTCAGATGAAGAATGGATTAACAAACTCTGGTACATCTACACAATGGAGTTCTAGAGTGACTGGGAGGGGCAGAAGGGGGAAGGGAGTTTGAACAAGGGGATACATAGGTAAAAAATGAGACTTTATTCATAGTAAAAAAAAATTTGAAGAAAAAAATGATATCCTAAAATTTACAGTCACATGAATGGATTTGGAGAATATCCTCTTGAGTGAGGTATCACAAACACAGAAGGAGAAATAGGTGATGTATTCACTCATTAGTGGACTTAAAAATAAAATGTCACTGTATACAAGAGCTCAAGGCTAGAACATAGATAAAGACACTGTGCCTCACATCTGCATTAATGGCCTCTGGCAGGGGTGTGAATGAAGAGAGACTTGTTTTCTTTAAGGGTCTGGCCTTAGAGAGTTTATGCTCCAGTAAGTAAATGAGCAGCAATAATGGGCATTTTTGTAAATGGGGAGATCATAAGTGTGGGTATGAATCTGAGAGGACTGATAACTGAGTTTGATGGGGTGCATAACATAAAATCACCAAATATAAATAAATATATGAAAAATGTCTTAAATCTTGCTCTTATAATAAATTTTTGTTATACAAAATTAAATATGGTGTGCTGTGGACATATCTAATATTGTTAGTTTCATTGTGAATTTTTTCTGTTTATTCATTAGTTTTCAGCAAAAACTTACTTAATAAGAAGTTCATTGGGAGGGGGAAGAGACCTTGAATAAGGATATACAGGGATGGAAAAAAAAATTCAGAGGGAAAGATGAACACAAAGAAAGTATATGTGTAGCAATCTTATTTGTATTTCCACCCTTGATAAGCCATGCTTATGATTCTTATCCTCTGTATAGTTATTGTTAACTCTTCCGCATTTTAAATTCTTTTTACTGTTTTTTTTCTTGATAAATACAAAATAAAGAAGGAAAAAAAAAGAAAAAAAAGAAAAAAAAAGAATAAGAAGTTCAAGGAAGAAGTCCTGTTTCCTCTTAACTATGGCATTTTATTTATAGAATATGTTGATGAGTCAAAACTTAATACATGGAATTTTGTCACAAAATTGTTGAAAAACAGCTGTGCTAGGACTAAAGAGATGACTCAATGAGCACAGGGATTGTCATAAAAGCAACAAGACCTGAATTCTTATCTCTAGATCCCATGTGAAAGCAGGTATGACAGCATGTTCCTAATCCCAGTGTGCCCATGTGGGATAGAAGGCAGAGAAATGAGAATCTCTAGAAGCTGGATTACATGATGGCGAACAACAGAGATAACTCTGTCTCAAACACAGTGGAAGGAAACTACCAGCACCTGAGGTTGTCTTCTGACTTACACACATATCATTTACACTCACACACACACACACACACACACACAGCATACACAAAAAAGCAAAATAAGAACAGAGCTGTGTAAGAAGCAGCAAAGTTCTGTATATTTCAATGCCTAGGACTTTTGATAACTACTGCTGTGGTTTTTATTAAGAATTGTGTTTGCTTTTATTCTAATATACACACTATTTTATATGCTCTATTATGGAAGTTTTCACAACGCCCTTAAGTTAAATTTTTTATTTTGTGCCTAGAAGAAACTGAGATGCTAGAGTTGAGTCAGACTCGTCTCTCTCTCCTCTCTCTCTCTCTCTCTCTCTCTCTCTCTCTCTCTCTCTCTCTCTCTCTCTCTCTTTCTCTCTCTCATGAATATTTATCTTAAGAAGTTTTTGGTACCTTAAAGAACCCACTCACTCCATGTCTGAATGGCACCAAGCACACTCTCATTTGACAGATTACTGAATCAGGTATTGGACTTTAAAGCTTGTTGCCTTTTGAATCTGGTCCCTGGGAGCTGGACTAATATCAAACAGTCCTGTAAGTTATTACTGACAGGGTACTAACAAATAAAAAGATGTGTAATAACTAAGAAGTTCAATGGGGTTTATTCAAGACAAGTATACTTTCTTTTTGGGCACCATGGTCTCCTTTATTAAATATACTGTTGGAACTTAAGGTGGCTCTTTTCCCTCAAGTCCATAGGCTTTTACTGAGTGATTCATTGGTCCATTGACTATTACGCTCCCTCATCACCACTAGTGTACAAACTAACCACGTTATCTGTTTGCTCTGTCCCTTAGCACAGTGTTCTCTGTGGAGAGATGATCTAGACAGCTCTAGATCATAGGGAAGGGTGTTAGGGATTTTAGAACACACATAGCCAAGAGAAAGCAACACATTGACACTAGCACATAGTGTCTTAGAAAACTCAGTAGTCTTCTGTGTGTCTGAACAAGCTTCACTTGAGTCAGTGTCAGTTCTCATTGGATGCATATTTTCCTATAATAGGTAGAAATTTTTATATTTTGGTTTATAGTAGTGGTAGTTGTTTTATTATTATTTCTATGATAAAACACAGTAGCTTAATAAGGGAGGGGCTTGGGGGGCTTATAGTTAGTAGAGTCCATAAAGGTGGAGATAGCATGAATGAATGATGGCTAGAATAAGAGGGCTAACATATCACACCTCAAACTGGAGGTAAAGCAGGAACATTGGGAAACCACACATGGCTTTTAAAACCTCAAAGCCAGCTCTCATTGGTACACTCCTTTCAACAAAGCCACACCTCCTCAGCCTTTCCCAAACTGCTGGGGCCAAGTATTCAAATGCTGGAGATTTAGGGAGGACATCACACTTGAACCACCACATGCCATTTGTTGGCCCCCATAGGCTTCAGACCACCTCATACTGCGATTAAATGCATTGAGTCTAACTTCAAAATGTTCCATAGGCTTTTGCAGACTCAACACTGTTTTAAAGTCGCTTCAAAGATTCAACACAGTCTCTCAGCTGTAACCCCCTGTAAAATCAAAAACAAAAGACAAAACAAATACATACTTCCAACATACAATGATACAAGATACACATTACCATTGCAAAAGAGAGAAATAGGGGCATAGTGGAGAGACAATAGACTAAAGCAAGACCACAGCCTAGCAGGGCAAATTCCAGTTTCTGTAGCTTCTTGCCTAATGTCAAAGTGCGTAGATGGAACTGTTCTTCCAGCTTTACTACCTGCAAGATCACCCTCAGCACTGTCTTGGAGTCTCTACCTCTAACATCTTGGAGTCTCCAGCACAACCCAGACTTACTTTGCACAACTCTTCAGGTCCATGCAGAGACTCTTCCTTTCAGCCCTCCTCCTCACCCCTCCCCATGGACCTAGCCTCTAATTGTGGAGGAAGTTTATTTTCCTTGTTTGCTTCATGTCTCTAAATCCATAACCATATTGATGACACTGCCAAATAGAACTGCAAACATGGGGTGAATTCTGCCCCCATCACCTTTAACCACCTTAGCAACACCTCTTGTTTTTTGTATTTTAGATCTTTTTTTTTTTTTTTACAATTTGGAAACTTAGTTGTCTGGGATCTTGTCCTAAGGGCACCTTTTCCTTTACTGCACTGTGGATTTGGCCTCTCCTTAATGGTGTGAATCTTCTTAACAGTTACAGCCTCTCTTCTAGTTCAAGCTACAGCTGTAACTTTAGCTAGCCAGTGTTTTTTTTTCTCAAACTGTATATATTGTATTTCTTTCCATCCCATTTGTTTCTTTACATTGTAGACCTACATGTGAATAATTTCCAATAACTCTGCAGCAGATTCAATATTAGTCTATTTTGAAATCTCTACCAAACATATTAGTCCATTCTTTTTAAATTCAGACATAGGAAAGTTCTTAAGACAAGGCTAAAAAAGCATTCACATTATTTCCCACAATCTCAGGGATGGTCTCTAGCCCAGTTGCTAATATTGTTCCATCTAACATCTCTTGAGCTGGGCCTCTACTTTTCCTGTAGCTCAAAGCACTGCTGCCTTCCAAGGTCCTGCAAAGTGGTCCCACTAAGCTACCATCAAGCTTTGCTTTAGTGTTAAACCACTTTTCTAGTTTATAGTTTGATATTTCTCCAAAAAGCAGCATGGTCAATTCTGTCACAGCAATGGCCCACTCCTTGTTACCAGTTTCTTTATCAGTTATTTTTCTATTTCTGACCTAAAACCTCATGACCAAGACAACTAACAGAAAGAGGGGTTTATTTGGGGCTTACAGTTCCAGAAGGATAGGGTTTGTAATGATAGGGACAACATGATGTCAGGTAGCAGATGTGACAGCTGGAAGCTGAGAGCTGAGGACTCACATCTCAAACCACAAACAGGAAGCAAAGGGACTTGGGAATGGCATGTTGCCCTTGGAACCCCAAAGCCTGCCCCCAGTGACACACTTCATCCAGCAAGGGGACATCTAAACCTCTAACAGGGCTACCAATTAGGAACCAAGTATTCAAATGCCTGAGACTTATGAGAACACCTGATTCAAACCCCCACAGCTGGAAGTTTCTATTTCCTCATTGAAAGTAGTGAGATTACTCCTGTTATATTAGCCTGTCCTTTTGCTGTATTATGCCCTAAGCTCTGTGAAAGTATTACAAAACTAAGACAGCTAACTTTTATTAGCAGTGTGGATTTCAACTGAAGCCTGTACTTTTGTAGCTGAAAAGGTAGAAACAAAATTCAGACTCACATTCTGTTCAATTCACATTAATTCTGCCATAATCTGAATTTCTCTTCTTCTCTGTACCTACCTTTCTTTGTTATTACCATTGCTTCACATTGAATAACATTGCATACACACTAATTTTTATTCTAGAATACCTGTTGAAAAGGCTAACTTTTCTCATTACTTAACAGTAGATATTTTCTTTGGAAGCTATTAATCTAATACTTTCATTCAAATAATGCTAGCTGACTGCTAAATTGTTATTTTGATGGTATATAGAGGGCAGAAGTGAGAAATTCATTTCATTGTCCTCTTATAGAAAATAATTCTTAATATAGAATAAGAATCTGATATTTCTGTCCTTAAAAATTAGACCTAATTTATGACCCCTTGAAATCTTGCAGCCCAGGTGTATTAAGTAGCCAAGGCTAGCATTAAGACAAAGACTCATCAAGCAAGTAGTAGCTTAAACCACTGAAGTTTCTGACTCAGTCTCCCACATTGAGTCAGAAACCTGAGATCAAGCATGAGCAGGATTACTTCATTATTAAAAGTTCTATTTTGTGCTTCTCTTCTTGGTCTATAAGTAGAGGCCTTCTCTCTCTGCTTTCAGTCTGTCTGTATCTTTGTCTACAATTCTTTCTTTTTAAAAACAAAAACATAAACAACAACAAACAGCTTTATTAATTCTCTGAGAACTATATTTTGGGGGCTGGAAAAATAACGCAGAAGTTAGTCATCAATTTCATCTTTCTTAAACTGCACACTTTTTTTGCCTTTGGATTTTTGCAGTGATTTCTCCAGCCAAAGCATCTACCTAGCAGTAGCAGTGAAGATAGGGTTACTAGTATATAAGCATCTGTTTGAATGACCAAGACATAGTGAAGAGATTAATCATTTCTTAGTGACTTTACATCTTTATAGCTCATAGATTTTTTATCTTTTGGCCTGTTTAGGGCATATGATGATACTGGTAATGACTGTTAGAGGTTTCTTTGTTTGTATATTCTCCACAATGAACGTATATGTTTTAAGGAGATATAATGTTCTTTTTCCTCTCTATTGTTCCTTTTTATTTTATTTCTTCCCAGTTAACCTTTCTGCCTAGTTTCTTTAATCCCAACTAACTCTTGAGCCACTTAACTTTACTCTGACTGTATCTTTTGCATTATTAGCTTGGCTTTGCTCTCTAATAGATTTATCAGTGCATAGCTAACCTTAGGAGAGTTCTTTGTGAATCATAAGTCTATTGCCTTCAGAGAATTTACCCAAAGACACACTAGGAATCTCAGACATCAAAAATGTGCTGCTTTGGTTGTGGATCCTATATTATTACTACTGATGCTGTTATTATTTCTTTTTATAGGAACACAGCCAAGTACTGTTCTTGGAAATATGCATTACCATATCATATTTATTAGTATGCAAATTACATACAAATGCATGTGTGTAAGAGAGAAACCTTTATTTGTCTTTAATAAATTGGCCTTTAGGTTACAAGAAATTCAAATATTTGGTTATTGCATTTATTTTTATTTTTAATATAGTATTTTCACTGATAATTTTGGAATTTTATATTATACATCCTATCTACCCTACTTCCCAGTCCTCTCAGGTCTGTCCACTTCCACCCTTGTGGTCTGCCCTTCTCACCAAAAAGTCCAATTTATGTTGTCCGTAAGATACTGGAGCTGGTCAAGCTACTTTGACAAGCCCCTTAACGAAATGTAAAGCCTTCTTCACCCTTAGCCATATATTGTGGGGAGCTACATTTCAGCACTTCCTGCTACAAACTAGTAACAATTTTTAAGAGTTATTCTCAATGGCTTTCTGTCTAGGTCATTACTTTTGGGGGTGGCATACAGTGACTGTCTGACTAGTGCTTTTCAGAGACTTTGCACAGATGTAACAAAAGATAACCATCTTAAAAACAGATAAGAATGATAAGAAGTTTAATATTTCATTATTGAATAAGCCTTATACTTTTTAAGGATTATTTGTAGCCAGTAGCAATGTGATATCTTAACTTTTAATGGATTCTATTGTAGTTACTTGTTTCAATACATTAATTTTGATTGTTATTAAACATGGAGAAAAAGACAGTCAGAATGAATAGGAAGTTTTCTTTTGAATTTTGATTGTTTTTATTTTTTTATAAAGTCATATTTTTTATCCACATATAAACTTGTTCAAACTCCCTTCCCCCTCCCACCCCTTCCAGTCACTATCTCTTATCCACATCACTATCTCCTCCGCAGCAAGGGCAGGAGGTTCCCAAGGTCTCAAGGTGGCTTAGTTCAGCATCCACTCCTGGCAGATCTGCTTTCCTCACCCCAATATCAAGACTGGGTCAGATGTTCCTCTAGAGAGAATGGCCTCCAAGTTGCCAGTCCAAAGTCTTTCAGATTGCAAGCTGTTCAGTGATTGTGGTTTGCAACTTGGGCATGCTTTGCTTTTTGCTTTCTTGTTTAGAGTCAACTAATGAGTAAGTGAGTACATCCCCTGCTTATCTTTCTAGGTTTGTGATACCTCACTCAGGAGGATATTCTCAAATCCATCCATTTTTTGCAAATTTTAGGAAATCATTTTTTCTTACTGTTGAGTAGTACTCCATTGTATAGATGTATCACTGTTTGTTAATCCATTCTTCAGTTGATGGGCATCTAGGTTGTTTCCAGGTTCTTGCTATAACGAATAATGCTGCTATGAACATAGTTGAGCTAATTCCTTTGAAGTTCAAATAGACGTCTTTAGGGTATATGTCCAGTGTGGGTCTACAATTAGTTTCCATAGCCCATATCCAGAAGTAATACTTTTTAAACAGGGGAAAAAGGAATCATCCAATTTGTGATTTATTTTCTATTGTTTGCACTTGAAGCCAAATTTTTGTAAATGCTCATAATTCTTTAATTTCTTCTTGAATATCTTTATAGTTAGACCTATGCAACTATCTTTATATTACTTTATAAAAATAATACATTCAATAATAAAAAAGCAATCAAGAGTTTGAGTTAATATACAATTCATCTTGGAGTAATATTGTGTTCCTTTCTTTTAAATAATTGAAGTTAACACATACTTTAAAGTGAGATTTAATTTTATCTTGAATATGGTCTATATTAAACAATAATAAAAAGAAATGGGCTCCTCATCTTAAGGAATATTTTTATAATTGTGAGTTGTAGAGTGATGGTGTGACTCTACACTAAGGTAAGCCTCCAGTTATCAAGTATAATAGAATTTTTTCTTATTTAGACCACTTTAATGCACCTCTTCACAGTATAATAGAATTTTTTATTTAGACCACTTTAATGCACCTCTTTACAGTGCAGACCAGATCTAACATTCAGTGTAAGCCTCAAGGAACAGCTGTTTGGCTTAGTTGTCTTATTTTTAAAATGGAGTGGTAATTCTGAACATAAATCTTATATGATGCCTTGGATTTGGGAGGAGTCATGTGATACTTCCATACTCCCTTGTACCCATTTAAATCAGTTCAGCTGCCATATAACCCACTCCTATTACTCTGAGCATACTGGGGGCTGCTTCCTTATTTTTCTTTTTAGCATGGGCCTGGCATCCATGCAGGAAATGGGTTGTCTTATTTTAGGTGGGCTGCTTCAGAGTTCTCTTAGCAACAAGATTTAGTCCCTGCTTTCCTCTTTGCTGATTGGCCAGAAGAGCAAGCTTATGAGCCTTATGGGAAATTCTACAAGTTGCAGTTTAGGCCTGTGATGAAAGGCAAGGGGGCTGAGACTAGGCACACAAACAGAAATGTGTGACGATAGGAGCTTTCCAATAAAAAAAATGACAGCAGTTGCTTGAGTTAAAATCTGTCCTCCCATGTCATTTGGTACCTCTGATTTTGATTTCAGGGATTGTATGCTCTAAATGTTCTCTCTGAGCCCTTTTTATTCAGACAAGCAGCTTTACACTCCCTGGAGTCACTTCTTGTTATAAAATATTAGTTTAAGATGTGTTATATTTTTTGTGCTGTGGATTGTTTGTTTAATGATGCAAAGATATGTTGCATTATTTATGTTGGATTTGTTTTAACTCTGTAGAGCTATGTTACTTTGCATGTATAAAATACCCACCCAATTGGTCTAATAAAGAACCTAACAGCCAATAACTAGGCAAGAATAAGGATACGCAGGGATGGAAGGTAAATAGAATAAATAGGAGGGGAAATCTGGGAAGAAAGATCAAGAAGGAACAAAGGGAGAAGGAGAGGGCTCCAAGAACCGGCCACCCAGCAACACAGCCAGTCACAAAGTAAGAAGAAAAATATGCTATGAAGAAACAGAGAAAGGTAAGAGCCCAGAGGCGAAAGAGATATGTGATAATTTAAGAAAGTTTCAAGGCTGGAGAGATGGCTCAGAGGTTAAGAACACTGACTGTTCTTCCAGAGGACCTGAGTTCAATTCCCACCAACCACATGGAGGCTCAAAACCATCTATGATGACATTTGGTTCCCTCTTCTGTATACTCTATATATAATAAATAAATAAATCTTTTTAAAAAAGAAATGCTCTTACCTGCTTGGTAGGAACAAGGTAAGAAAAGGCAGGCATTCATAAAAAAGAAGAATACTGTGTGAATTATTTGGAAACCGGGTGATCCCCAAAGGGCAAACGTGTAAAAAACTACTACAGCATTAAGAATTCTGAGAACCACTGTCTGAGAGGATCTTGATGACATGCAAATTCTTGGGAGTTGGTCTTGACCTTCTGCGCAGCCACACTAAGATAATAATGGTGTTTTTTCTTACACTGTTCAATTTATCAGTAAGAATCCAGTGAGCTGGAACTTCACTTAGTCTCTCCAGCAAGTGTCAAAGGTGCTTAGCAATGTATTTCAGCTCCAAGCTCTTCCCCTGACTTTGACCTAAGGCTTTCATGTTCTGAGCTCAAGCAATTGTCTCCAAGGTCTTGGCTCTGTTGAGTGGTGAGGAAGGTGTTTCTTGCTACAGGAAATTCAGGCTTGTCTATCAAACAGAATGGACTTTCAGTTCCCCACCTGCTACTTCCTCTAAGAGCCTTTGTGGTCCCATCCCCAGCACCATTCTGGCTGTCTCTCCTTCTTTCATCCAACCTTTGTCCAAAATCAAGAGGCACACTGGTTTTCCTTCATCATTTGGACATAAAAGTTTGTCACTTGACAGTATAGAGTTAATAGTTGCCTGGTATTAAACTCTGTTTCTAATGTTTATTAAATTTATTCTCTGAGTATTGTATATATGTGTGGTGCATGTGTATCAGAGCAGGATTGCAGGTCAGTGGTCAGCTTGCAAAGAGTCGTTTTCTTCTCCCACTATGTTCATCCCAGGGTCACATCAGAAATGCTAATTCTGTGAGTTCCTTGGCTCTGGGTAGAGAATGCTCTGAATTAAGAGGAATGTGGAAGATAGCAGATGACGGTGAGGTGACCTGGACCAATTGTGCAGCAGTCAGTCCATTTCATCCTCAGTTTGGAAAGCTATTAGCTCCAATGAGGCAACAACAAGCCATGGAGACCAGCTCAACTTTCACTATACCTTATGGTCTCTTTGAGATATTTGAGACACCTAATTAAAAATCTAGTTTAAGAATAAATTATTGAAAATTGCTTTTATTTTTAATCGAATATAATCATTTGTAGGAATGGAGGCATAAACAGGACATTCAGTATATATAATTTATCAAAATATCAAATAACAACCAATAACAATATAAAGAACAAAACATAACATAACAAATCCTCAAACTAATACAGAACCAAAATCTCAATGCAAACAAACCTCAAAACCAAACGAAGCAATTTTCACTAAAGAACATTTCCTTCATGCAGATTTGGTGGCACTGTCCTACACCCTGTGGCCACCATTGGAAAATAATAGGAAGGCAGGCACAGATTCTATAACCATTTAAGACAAGTATAGCCAGACCATTTTGGGGGTCTGTATGTAAGCATTCCACAAGAATGATCCTATAGATGTTTAACACTACAGTATTCTTTCAAGCAGTATATGTGCATGTTTCTACTCAAGGCCAAAATGTACATGGGGAATATTTGCTCTCCAAAGACATAAAAGGTCCCTCTGGCATCCTCTGTAAATCCTTTCTACAGCCAGTTCACTTTCAATCAAGCTTGGGAAAGATGAGAATCTGCCATTGACTTCCTAATCAGTAACCACCCAGAGAGGGACTTTATCACTTATATAAGTGCATTCATGTCAGTATCTTCTGTGCATGACCTGCAGTAGCTTCAGCACTGGACAGGATAAAATTTTGATGCTTTTCTGTGTGGTCTTTCTGGATAGCAGCATGACATCAACAGAGCCCCTCGGCAGATTTTCCTCCAAATAGGAAGTACTGAGGACTCAATGAGCTTACAAATGTTCTCAGCAACACATTTTAGAGTAACCATGAGCAGAAGCCTGTCATCCTTCCATGTTGTTGTGCTTCATTAGCTGGTGGATGTCCAGGCGCTGACTCACCTGGGGGTGCTTGTATCATAAGATTCTTTCTAATGGTTTCTTTACTTTAGAAAGAGTGAGACACCAGACACATGAATTAAAATTGGGATAAACCACCTACAGAGTAGTTGATATTTGCTGAGTTTACAGTTAGAAGGACATGTCTTGTTCTGAGGAGGTCTTGATACTGTAGTGGAGAATGTCATGGATTCCGGTTGTCTGTGGCTTCCTTTGGCCTCCTCAGTTCTCTGAAAGGGTGCTGTGAGAGAAGGAAAGCAATCAGATCCAGAAGCTACCCTGCTCTGTCACTGGATATACAAAATCAGGAACCATTCACACACAGGGAACCAAAGTCAAAAAAGAATATCTCCCTATGAATGCCATGTTTGGTGGGAATGGGAAACTATGGTAGCTTACTTGTCTCTGGCATTTAGTGCTCCTGCTGCAGCAGCTGTGACTGAAGCAGAATTTCATCATGGGCTAAGGCCTGTTCCAGCTCATGTTGGAGTTTTTCTGATCTGGAGGAAAATGGCAGTTAGGGCACTGTCATGGTAGAAATCTGACCTGTTACCTGTCTGGATGTGATCTCACAAAAACTCATTTTTTCCTGACACTCAACATTGATTGACTGTCCCCTTCAGAAGAAGGTCACAGAATATCTGGTCCTCAAAATTTTTCCTTCTGTTAATGAGTATTAGAAGTTGATATGTGTCCTCTGTGTACTGTGCTCTATAAGACAGGACTTTTTCCCACATTCCAGGGATACTAAGTATAACAAAAATAATAGCATATTAAATTCATTGTGGAGAGCATAGAAAAGAAATACACAATGTTCATGATGATCTACTCATGGATCCCTTCACATTGTGGATATACTTAATAAAAACTTGCAACTTATACAACTAGATAACTTCATGGCACATGCTCATGCATCCTGTCCAGAAGGAGCATTGTATTCATGCCATAGGAAAAATGGAGGGCATCATGGTTGAAATCATTTCCTGCAGTGTGTGCCTAGAAAACAGCTCTTCCTCCAGGGCTCCTTAAAGAAACACTTCCTTGTTTTCCTTCACAGGAATGAGAGACTCTATAAACTATTTCTCTAGAGGAGTCTGATGCACAACACCCTGAGAAAGTTCTGAACTATCCTGAAGCAGAGGCATCTGCCTAGGTTCATACTGGTAATGACTAAAGTCATTATGATTATTGAACACTTACACTAAAAATAGTTTAATAATGAAGATAGACAGTGTAATATCTAATAGGGGCTAAGGGAGAGATTCTCATCTGCACATGTTTCTCAGTGAAAATATAATTTAATTTAGGCATGGTATTATACTTGTTCATGACTGGGGAGGAAGAAGCAGGCAGAGTCCTCTGATTTTAAGAAATGCCTACTCAGAGCATTACAGAATTCAGAATGAGGCAAGAAGGAAGCAATTTGCAGACCACTGGATACCAACCCTGTTATTTCCTGGGGGGAAGTTATTGTTAAGTAGACAGTATAATACTTTGAAGTCTTTCTTATCCTTGGTGCTGGGAGCCTTGCCTTTAAAAAGAGCAAACATAAGGCAGAGGTGCAAGGTACAAAAGACTCACTCCAATACAAATCCCACCTCCCTTCCTGGGCTCATACCTCATCTGAGAGGCAGTCAAGTGATGCTGCAGCTTTCCTGCAAAGTTCTTTTTCTGGATGACTAGCTCCCTCTGCTTCACCACAAAATGAAGACGTTCCTCCAGTCTCTGCTGCTCCTGTTCCTTAGAAGATTGTGTTCTTAGTAGAGGGTCAAGCATAGGCGCGAATACACTCTCACACAAGGGCAAGCACAGAGAGAGGATCCCAAGAGCTTGCTGGTCAGAGAGCGTATCCAGAACAACAAGCATCTTAGAAGGAAGAATGCTTGTTTCAGGCTAGAGACGGACAAACACAGTGGTCCCCTCTAGCTGCCATCCATATGCACATCTAAGTGCGCTACACCCACTTCCCTCATTCCATGTAGAAAGAGGATAAAACATGATCATACCACATGAGCATGTCAGTCTAATGAGCACCCCAGTTCTTTCTCAGGAGTCCAATGACTCTGCTCTCAATTTATTAAGACTGTAATTTCATATAGGGTTATGTCCTGGTTGTCAAGACTATAATGGATAGTTGGAGAACTTTTTATCTTGATACCTCAAATCTCCCACCATAACATTCAGCCTGGCACAAGCACTTTCCATGTTCCAGGAAAACCAGTCATCTCTATACTATAATGGGACATCTGTGATCGGAGAACATGCAGAAAATACACAGTTAGTGCTGCTGGCAAACTCACTCTGGAGTTTCTGTCAGTGTGAATCAAGCGTTCAGCATGATGAAAAAACCACTTTAGAATGCAGAGAATAGGAAGTAACTAGGTCACATGATACACAACATGGTGACGAAGAATCACTCATTTGACATTTGCAGGGTGTTCTCCTCCTTGCAAGCTCCCCAAAACCTCTATGATCATACATGAATCCTGTAAAGCAAATGGACCCAGGAACTGGAACTCACTGCCTGAAGACTGTACAAATCACCCCTCCCATTATAATGACATGTAGGTATGTGATGTGTGATTGACACATCTTACTGGACTGCAGCTTCCCATTACCAGACACTCAAAAGAGACTCATATTCCAGAAATACAAATACATGACAAGATATCAACAATAGGATTTGAGGAAGCAGTAGGGGATGCTAAATGTCTGTGTATATGTGTGTGTGTGTGTGTGTGTGTGTGTGTGTGTGTTTGTGAGTAAACTGATGATTTAAAGCACAAATGGATTGATGGATAGACAGAAGAGGATCTAACCCTAGTCCAGCTGCTTGTCCTTACCTGAGTTTCCTGGATCTGAAGGTCTCTCTCGTCCTCCTCTTGGTCCTTATAGATCACTTTCCAATCATCTAAGTAGTTCTGCAGAATGACACAATCTTCCAGCCTTTTCTTATTCTCTTCCCTCAGCATGTTCACCATTTCCTTCAGCTGATACTTCTCCATCAGGAGTTGATACTCAAGGTTGCTGAAAATATCCTCTGCATAGTAAGCCCTTGTCAAAAACCTATGACACCCCTGCCTCCAAACCCCATCAAGCCCACTGGTCTTCAAGTTTCTGAAGGAGAAAGAAACAAGAACGCAATATATCCATGAAAACTGCACTCAGAAGAGCAAAAGTACAGAACAGGGAATTCCAGAAAGAATCAAACTACTGAAAATCCATACAACAAAAGAAATTTGGATAGCATTACAAGAGAGGGTCCCTCATGTGCCCTTACCTGACCAGGTTAATGGGGCAACATCAGCAGGTAGGGGCAAATTCCTTCTCAGGTAGGACAAAAGAACTGATATGTAGAGGAGATATACCCCAGACCCTCTCTGATACACTTCTCATGTTGCAAATAGCTGTTCTGTCTAGAGCAATGGTTCTTAACCTAATATAGGTCATGATACTTTTGGTGAAAAATTATGCTTTCACAGGGGTAACATCTCAGATATCCTGCATAACAGATATTTACATTATAATATTTAACAGTATCAAAATTAAAGTTATGAAGTAGCTGGAAAAATGATTTTTTGATTGGAGGTGATCAAAAGATGAGATTGTAGCAAAATGGGCACAGCATTAAGAAAGTTGTGAACTACTGACTTAGAGGCTATTAAATATGACAATATAGAGGTGCAAGGAGCTAACAGTCTTTTTCACAATTTGAAAACTTTCACAATTTGTGTAAGAGGCAAAAGACCAAGGATACTTGCTAAGACTATTTGCTAAGTGGCAGAAAGGCTAGAGCCAGAGCTATAGACTCTACTGTCCAGAGACAAAGAAAGGCAGAGATGGCCACTCTACAGTGCTGTGGTCCTTGGAAAGCAGACACTTACCAAAGAAAGAGGGAATCCTTGGCAAGCTTGTCAAATTTCCCTTTGGCTTTAGCGTTCTCATTCTCCAGTCTCTGCAGATCTGACATGACTCGAGTATGTTTCTCCTTCAGCTTCTCAAATAAAGGATTTGGCTTGTGTTTGGGCCTGGACCTAAAAGCACAGAACTCCATGAGCAAAGCCTCAGGGATGACTTGAGCTCAGTCTGTGTTCTAGACTAAGGCAACACAATGGATGCCATATCCTGTCTCATAGGTATTGGGAAATTCTGATGTTTATTCAATGTGTTTTCATGTCTGCAGGCCAGCAGAGGAAGAGTATTCAGATGGAGGGAGCTGTGGCTGCTGACCTCTCCTAGTAGACCTGGTGAAATACCTGGCTAAGATATTCCCTAGTATCTAGTCCTCAGGTCTGTACCCACCAAAATCTGTGATGATGTATCTCCTGTTTGTTTTCAGCACTTAAACTCTTAATCCTAAATGGAGGACAAACCCAAATCATGAGATTTCTTGATGATGGACTCAACATTTCTGAGGATGGGACTCATGGCAGCTTTATAAACTCCTCAGAGAAATGCCTACATGGCACTAAATTGAGCACCTCACAAGAACTGCAGCGTCAATGTTGGGGTTCCAAAGTTCACCAAAGGTATCACCTGAGCACTGTGAGACAGGCCACTCCTTATGTCCAACCACAGAACCCTGATTGTAAGGTCTAGAAAAACCATGCACAACAATAAAAAATAGACAGAGAGAGAGAGACAGAGAGAGGCAGACAGAGAGAGAGAGAGAGAGAGAGAGAGATAGAGAGAGAGAGAGGGACAGAGAGAGACAGAGGGGGGGGACAGACAGAGAGAGCAAGAGAGAGAGCAAGAGAGACAGAGAGAGAGAAAAGAAAAAAAGAAAATTTCCAATGAGATACTAAATAAATTTGTGCAAGTATGCCATCTCAGAGACAACCAAAAGGAGCAGGGACCAGTCCCAGGACTTGTAGCCGTACACTGAGATGTGGGGCCAGTCCTCTTCATTTGTTTCTTGCAACATGCAGCATACAATGTCTTGCCAGACAAGTAAAAAAAGTCACAGCTGGTAACACTCCACACTAGCCGCCATGTGATAGAACTTTTCAAAGTGCATGCTGGGAACTCCCACAACTTTGCCTGAATCCCTGATCTGTATGATTTAGTTCACAGCCTCTGGTTTTATAGGAGGAAGCAGAGTAGTCTAAGTCCCCACGTAATTAAAGTCCAAAGTTCAGGTTCTGCTTTAAGGAAGATTTAGAGACATAATGAAGGCCAAATGGCGAGCCTGAAGTTAGGACCTCCCAGAAACTTAGATCTTGTGAAACCAAGACAGTCACCATGGAGTTTGCAACAGCAAATACCTATTGTTCCTGGACTGTTCAGTAATGGAGATGAGGCAGTCATGCAGCTCATTTCTTTCTCTGCTTATTTGCTGAAGCTGAGTGGTTGAACTCTTCGCACTCTGTTTCTCCTGCTTCTTTGTAATGAGGGATTGGGTAGTTGGTGGATCTTCAGTGGCTCCTAAGGGTGGATGAACCATTGGGATCTTGTATTGTGACAAGACATAGAGAGTGGACAGGTTACTCTGAGCCCTAAACCATTTTCTGAGGAAGCTTCTATGTCTTTGACTCTGACACCCAATGGATTACAGCCCAGGCTTATGATGCCCCTGCAGGGGAACTCAGATCTCTCATAACTGAGAGTTGGGAGTCTCAGTGAGCTGGTTTACTCTGACCCCTTAGCACATGTCTCAGGAGGTTAACAAAAGAGGAACTTCCTCAGGTTTATTAGCAGCTACAATCTTTATTCAACATGACTGAGGAGTTTACCAGTTTGTGCCTATAGAAGCCAGGAGGAAATTATCATAGTTCAGAGCCCCACCCACCCTGGGTCTTGTAGAGATCCACAAATATCTTCACATGTCACTCAAAGCACAAAGTTATTGATTGAGAAGCTATGCAAGGGAAGAACCTGGTCACCAGACTCACCAAGTCACCTCACTGACAACTCAGGTCACACACATGTGGACATTACCCAAAGTAACCCACTGATGTTGAAGTACAGTGATGCCCTGCCTTGATCTGGACACACTTCACTTGTCCCTCTCTAATGCTGTTCTCATGAAGATGCTGATTATCAGCCCCCACTTACTGTGATATGGAAAGCTAAGTGCTCCCAGAATCACTGTCTTTACCTTATCAGTTCCTGGGTCTGGGGAAAACAAATTACTGTCCTGAAACCATTGAATTTTAGGAGCCATGCAGACAGGAAAATTCAATGGCTTCCCAGGAGACATTCCTGTGTCCCATTACTGCATGTCCCAGCTGAAGCCAACCTCCTCAGTAGGAGTTTCCCACCTCCTGCCTAGGACTTACTATGGCTTCCTCCAAACCATTTCTTGCTTGAGAGTTTACACTGAGGCTGAAGACCAGCTTTCTTCTGCCTCTCTCTGGTCTCTCTATCTTCTACATTCTCTCTCCTAAATAGAACACTCAGTCTAGCCAACATGTTCATGGCTGAACTGTAAAGACACTGAGGAAAGTCCCCAAGAGCAGTTGGTGTTGCTACAACACAGGTGACATCAGAAATGATTCCGAGGTCACCAGGATATCATAGAATGTTCAGGGAAGTGACCACTGATGTCATGGGAACTGACATTGCCTCCTTACTAGTCAACTTTCCTCATAACTCATGAAAAATCAGGTTTTTCTCTTTCTAGGAATATCTCCTGGGGCACAAAATAAACACTTAAGCTCACATTTTTTTCAAATCCAGAGATCTCTTTGATTGATTGGAAAATTTTTGGTATTTCTCAAATGGTAGACTGACTTTTATGTCCAACTGAAATTACATATCCTCAAGGTAATAGTATTATAGATATCTGTGTATAATTCCCCATAAATACCAGCATAATTTTATTTACAGAAAATTATAGACTTAATTCTGGGAAGGAATTTTCTTAAGCAGTTTTTTCCTAAAGATCTTAGAGAGATTATTGTATCAGTAGATAAAATTCAGTTCATTTCATATTTATGATCACTGGTCGATTATTTTAGCATGATACATGGGATCTTTAGGAGACCACTATCCAAATAACCTCCTTTTAAGAATATTTTTATGATACACAATTGACATATGCATAAAATTACATCTAGATTTCCTGTAGAGATTATTAATGCTCTTAATGATGTCTCTCAAAAGGATGAAAAACATATATTTTATATACAAATTTCTCATAGTTCACAAAAATATTGTGTCATCCTGGTTTATATAGCTCAAAAGACTAAGCTTGATAAATTCAGTCAGCTTTTATTAGACATTGCTCAGTCATTGGATGTTTTATTAGACATTGCCAACCTCAAGTATATATTCCAAAGTGGCACATACCAAATCGCCATACCAAATATGTACTTGAGGGAATATATGTATATATTTACTTTCTGTCTACCTTTGGACCATCTTCATTCCACAGGAAAGCCATGACTTTTGCACAAAAGCAGCTGCGTAGTACCACACAGGGCATAAGTTTGTATTTGGGGCTGAAAAGATGGAATTCCATGTGAAGGGTTGAAGAAACCAGTTTCCTTGACGGCCATTTGCACAGACCATCCAGGGACCTGATTTGGAAACACTAGACAGTGGAATGGACAGACATTCATAGCTGGGGTGACAGGTTGAAACAGGCTGTGGGCTGTCTGGAGGACACCACATAAGCCTAGCACCTTTGGGTTTCTTATGGAGTACTCACCTCACATATCAGTGCACTTGGATTGCAAAAGGCAGTTCATCTTTTATTTGATCACTGGTATGTGCCATTATGGGAAGCTTATCTCTGTCTGTCCTCCTTCAGCAAACAGAAGTCAATCAAGAGGGGTGTGTTAACTATATAAATCTATATAAGGCACTTTATGGTTTTCATAGTGGACAGTGAGGTACATGGGGTATTATAATTCTAGGATTCGTTGCTGTTAAAAATAAAACAGGAAGGAGGAGGAGGATTAAGAGGGAGTAGCACCATGTTGTGATGGCGGCAGAGGCAGGCATACTTATGTTCTTCTCCTGCACACTTGGCAGCAGCTGATGTGCATGTGAAGCTTCCCTGCCTTCAAGGTGGATGGTGTGGGCTTCTTGAACATCTCACTTCTCTCTATGGTGGCAAGCCAAAAGTTGTAAGCATTCGTGTAGTAATTGCATGTTCCTCGGACATGGCACTCGATGAATGGGGCGATTCTAAACTCTTCCAGACAGGAGCCGGGGGGATATAAGGTCTTAAGAAAGGCACAGGCTTCCCCTGAGAGTCAACAAAGTAATGCATGTCAAGCTGAGGCATGCATGACCAATCTTCTCATTTCCATCCAGTCTGGATGAGGCAATCCTCTTTAAAAGACTCTATCACAAGCCATGCTTATGATTCTTATCCTCTTTATAGTTATTGTTAATTTTTCCTCATTTTAAATTTATGTAACTGTTTTTTTGTTAAATACAAAATAAAGAAGGAAAAAAATACAAAAACAAAACCAAGAACAAAATGGCTAGAAACAAACAAACAAACAAACAAAAAGACTCTATCACCTTCATAAAGTTATTTTTATGGTCCTTTTCTTCTACTTCTTCTTCACTTGGATGATCAGGTCTTGCTGAATCTGTGCTGGCTGTGCCTATGTCTCAGAAGGCTGATCTAGGTTCAGTCAGTGCTGACTGTATTTGTATCTCAGAGAGTTTCTGAGGTTTCAGGTATTAGATGAATTTGGTCAATTGATTGAGACTTGTAAATTGCAGGGTCTGAAGGGGGACATTGGTAGGGAGGACTTCCAGCAGGTGTCTTACTTGTTGGCTTTTAACTGGGGCAGCAATGGATTGGGGTAAGGGACATAGGGTCTGCCCTGTTTCCTAGGTCCTAGAACTCAAATGTAAAGATTTTAAAGGGTTAACTATCACAATGATGTTCTGCCATTTAACTCAGGCTTGACTCAACCTCCAGTGATTCCTATACCAGCCTCCAGAGTGCTGAGGTCACAGGCATCGACCACTCACTGCCCAAGTTAGATTTCCAATGCTATACCAAAAGCAACTTGGAGACATGGCAGTCCATCATTCATGAAGGTTCAGGCAGGAACTGAAGCAGAGACCATAACAGAGCTCTACTTATTGTTTTACTTCCCTTGGAATGCTGTTTGCTTTCTGATTCTTCCCAAGATAATTTGGCCAGGGATGGCACTACACAAGGATAGTCTCAGAGTAAGTCTAAACAGTTGCCTACATACTCAGTTTCTTCTATTGCTTGACCTTTGCCCTATGTTCTCAATCATTGGGAAAACACTTGGGTAAAAACTAGGGCAAGACCAGCTGCAACATGAGTTGCTAAGATAACTATAGACTTGTGTAAGCAACTCTCTTTTAAGGTTATATGACCACTATGCTATCACAAATTGTAATTCCTAAAATTTAATATTGCCCATACAACCTCAAATTGTTTTATATATATATGAGTATGTGTGGTATAACCCTGAGAACCCTATTTTTGGCTTTTGTTTATAAAATGTTCTACTTTCTCTGTTCAGAGTCACAGTGTAAGATAGTGATCTGTGTATGGCCCTACCTAGTTAGAAGTTCTGGTTTCCAGCAGTGATGGAATAAACTTTGCTTCTGGTTAATAGACTTTGATGGTCTGCTCTCCATTATTTATACCACCTCAGGACCCAATACCACAGTGGGCTGGGCCCTTCCACATCTATCATCAATCAGGAAAATGCATATTAGCTTGTTTAGAAAACCTCTCTAACAGAAACTGACCCAGTCTTGATGTTGGGGTGAGGAATGTGGATCTGCCAGGTGTGGATGCTGAACTAAGCCATATTGGGACCTTGGGACCTCCTGCCCTTGCTGGGGAAGAGATGAAGAGATGTGGACGAGAGAGAGAGTGACTAGGAAGGGTGGGAGGAGAAAGGGAGCTTGAACAAGGATATACACGGATAAAAAATATGACTTTATTCATAATAAAAAATAAAAATCAACCCCCCAAAATAACAAAGGACAGATATCAAAGCTTCATTATGTTCATTTTAAAAAGATTTACTAGATTGTTCCCACTTTGCATGTGTATGTGTAAGAGAGTGATATGGTCTCATATATCCAAGGATGGCTTCAAACTCATGAGCTTAGGATGATATAGAACTTCTCATGTCCTGCTTCTATTTTCCAAATGTGATTTCTGTATCTAAGATTAATTAGATGTTCCATCAAGATGAACACTGTTCCCACTTATGATTTTTTTGGTTTTGTTTGTTCAGCTGGATTTGCTTTTGTGTTGTTTTAAGACCTTTTTAAAAATCTGGGCTAGAGAAGGTTTGAGCAATTGAATGAAGGTAGAGAGTTTAAAGGGAACTTTCCTGAAGATGAAACATCTTACCCAGGTCTGTTGACACAGTACCTACTGGGGCCATGAGTGACATCCAGGCCTGAGCTGCAGCCTAGCACCATGCCTAGGTCCATGTTGCAATCACACCTAGGATCTGTGTTTATGTTCATGGCCCATGTTGTTACCAAGGACCACATAGAAGTACCTGGTGGTCTGGGCCACTAGCAAGGGCCATGTTAGTATCCAAGGATTGTGCTAGAAGACTTTATAGTTATAGCTTTTTTTAAAAAAAACAAAAACAAAACTTTATTTATTTATTTATTTGCCTTGGTGTTTGCCTGGAACTGGAACTACAGACAGTTGTTAGCTGCCATGTGGGTGCTGGGAATTGAACCCGGGTCCTCTGGAAGAGCAGACGGTGCTCTTAACCGCTGAGCCATTTCTCCAGCCCCCTAGTTATAGCTTTTTAAAAAAAAATCCTGAAAAGATACTCATAAAGGAAGTGTAAAGTGTATAAGATTGGGAGACATAAAAATATGGTCTTTGAGTTGTAATCAAGTTAGGAGAGAAAGTTAGATATATCACTTTGGAATCACCAAGATAGGATAGATGATGGAGTGGTTTTGTTTTTGAATTTGTCAAATGCTAATGGACTAGACATTGATAATATAATTATTGCCTTTATAGATTTGTATGTAGTTATTTTACTTATTGTATATAATTTTTCTGTCAGTTAAAAACCTCTCAGTATTTAGACAAAAAGGAAAGATGTTTTTTTATGTTTTGTTTTTGTTCTGATAAAGCTTGCCTGGAGATCAGAGGGCACATAGTGACAAGTTAACCATAGATGCCTGGTGAGGGTGTCTCACGCCTTTAATCTCCAACACTTGGGAGGTGGATACAGTAAGTGACAGAGCAGGGTGGAGACAGGACCTCAGCCATCTGCTGAAATCTTTAGAGAAATAGGAAATAACTGGCTGCTCTCTTACTCTTCTGGTTTTCCTAGTATTTATTGATAAGATGAATTAGATTTATGACTCACTACTTAACTGTGCAAATCTATTATTATTATTATTGTTGGCATTTTAGTCCATATGCTTGAATGACGCCATTTCATGTGTTTCCTGTATGTTAAGCAGACCCTTCCCCAGTCTTCCATTGCCCTTTTCCTTCATGCCTCTCTACCTGCCTGAAAATTTTCCCTCTCAAGGCTCACCTCAGATTTGTAGCAGTCCTCTAACTCAACTTCCTCAGTGCTGGGATTACATTTTAAAAGCAAATTTTTAACATGGGTGCTGGTTTCCGGCCCTAATGTGTCCCTTGAAGGGTAGAGGGAAGGGAGCATCTTGAAGATCTGAGGGAATTAGTCAAGACTTTATTGTTACTTTTCTCTTTGATAAGCCCTGTAATAGATAGAAATCCACACTTAAGTATTGTGATAACAAAATCCAAACCAAACTGATTTGGAATGGCTCAGTTAGGAAAGAAAAAAACCATGGGCCTATATTCTGGTTATTTCTGGAAGAATTGTGAGCATTGTCCTACCCTTAGAGCCACACAGGGTTTATGAAACGTTGCCACAGTTACACCAGCTAATCTAATCACAGACCTTGAAACATTTTTCCCGTCTGCGATAGCAGAATATGGAAATGAGAGAGGTTACACAGTTGCCCAATAGAGGTGACATTTTCTCTCTCAGCCTTCATGCCTATGATTACAGTTACTGTAATAACATCCCACCTAATGTCATGTTTCTGCCAATATCACTGTAACCTGGGAACCTACACTCTTGGACTTCTTACCGTGTTTCCAAAGACTGAAAATTACAGACCCCTAAAGAGCTCTCTATATCACATGAGTAACAGCTCACAAGTAAATTTAATTTTAAA
Organism: Sigmodon hispidus; assembly: GCA_004025045.1. NCBI lineage: Eukaryota > Metazoa > Chordata > Mammalia > Rodentia > Cricetidae > Sigmodon > Sigmodon hispidus. Next base: position 76,265 of record PVIH01010273.1, read on the forward strand.
ATAAATTTAAACATATCCATAAATATGATGATTTTGGTGTGTATATAAGTGCATGTAAGACTTGAAAGTAGGTGCCTCCACATTCACACTCCAAAGGTATTAGCTCAACTATGTTCATAGCAGCATTATTTGTAATAGCAAGAACCTGGAAACAACCTAGATGTCCCTCAACTGAAGAATGAATTAACAAACTGTGGTACATCTACACAATGGAATACTACTCAGCAGTAAGGAAAAATGATATTCTAAAATTCACAGGCAAATGGATGGATTTGGAGAATATCCTCCTGAGTGAAGTCTCACAAACTCAGAGAGATAAGCAGGGGATGTACTCACTCACTAGTGGTCTCTAAACAAACAAACAAGAAAAAAAGCCAAACA